>BJCM01272318.1:0-37891 GCA_018326385.1 Flaveria bidentis | reverse complement strand
ATCCTTTTGACGCCTATGAGATGGTTGACTTTCGGTTTCGCCTGATATCTGGAGCAGAGACATGTCGCGTACATGATATCAGGTCGTGAGGCAGTGAGGTACATGAGTGATCTGATCATTCATCGGTACATGGTGGCATCCACCAGATCACCAGTTTCGTCTGGTGCCACATCGTAGTTTCTAGCAAGTTGAGTTCCAGCTTCCGAAGCATTCTCCATATCAAATCGACTAGGAATATCACCTACGTACTTAGTCTGATATAGAAATATCCCCTTTGGTGTCTAATCCACCTCTAACCCAAGAAAGAACTTCATCTCTCCCATGACACTCATTTCAAATTCAGCTTTCATTACTGCTTCAAATTCTTTACCTAATGCTTCGTTTTTGGAACCGAAGATTATGTCATCAACATAGATCTGAAATAGCAGTAAGTCACCATCCTTTTCTTTGATGAACAGTGTACAATCAATCATTCCTCTGTGAAAACTATGTTTCACAAGATGAGTCAAGAGTTTTTCATACCAAACTCTTGGGGCTTGGTGGAGAGTGTAACATTTTATAAAAGAAAAATGGTAGGGAAACCCACTTTGGGGGTCCAATTTCGGCCGCCCCTTGGCCTTGGGAATCCTCCCTTTGGTCTTGGTTCATGCAATAATAAACTCACTCTTACACTCTTCCAAAGATACACCTTTTTCTCCTACACACACAAGCAAGTTTTCTCTTTTTCTTCTTGGATAAAAAATTAGCTTTACAAGCCTCAAAAATTCAGATTTGCTTGGGTAGATTCGGATCTACAAGAAGAGTAGCAAGTTGGTGTTTTACTACCTAACAAGTAGATGTCTTGGAAGGGCTTGTGGGTATCACCTCTTGAGGTCTTCTACATTGAAGATTAATCATTCCAACATCATCTTCTACACCTCCATACCCACGTTCTAAGAGGTAGTTCATGATGTTGTTATGTGTTTTTGATAGCATGTTCTTTCATATAAAGATCCTTGTTCATGGGTTTTGTTTTAATCAAATGTATTTGATGCATAAACTAACTAATCTCAAAATGGTTTTTGATTATAACTCCGCTGCGTTTTTACATATTAATGGTTAATATGACCTTGATAAACTTCTACAAAACCCAACAATGTATAATCTAAAAATGTAAACAAATATGTAAACATTATTTGTTTTTACTTTAAATGATAAATACCAATGAAATAGATTGTATTCAATCTGTATTATGACAAGAAAAAAACCTTGTTGATAATATAAACCCGTGTAAGGAACTTAAAATCCCTATAATTTTGGGACATTGTTGAGTGGATCCCAAACAATGTTAAATCAAATGCTTGTGACATCCCACCAACCGGGCTTAAAATGTCTTCGACATTTGTTGGAAACTCGACGTCCATTTTAAGAAATGTTTAAGCGAGTGAGTGAACATGTTACTGCCATGTTTAGGCGAAAGGCGTTTTTGCATTGGTGTACAGGTGAATGGATGGATGAGATGGAGTTCACGGAGGCAGAAAGTAATATGAATGATTTGGTGGCAGAATACCGACAATACCAAGGTGCTACGGCAGATAATGGTGGGGATTATGAAGAATAGGCTGATGAAGAAGAAGATGAGGGTTGATAGGTAATTTCATATGGGCTTTACTATTGATCAAGAGTTTTGTTTTGATACATTATATGTTTGATTTCTACACATGAAATACTTGTGTTTGTTTTGGGAGTTAAATGTAATTAGATTCTTACTATAGTGCAGCTATTTGAATAAGCATTGATACATGGTAATATACTTCATAGTTCATACTTCTATCTCTGATTTTTTATTTTACAAATTGTGATGACAACAGGTCATGTATGAAATAGTTGATAATTGTGGTCTCATATCTGATAATACCCGCTTGCTCAATTTCTATCGGCTCGTGTATAGTTACGTGTTAAACTTTATCCATTGAGATGCCTGTTACCCGCAATTTAACCTCAAATCCGACTAAAAACCCAATTTGAAATATAAGTATTCAACTAAACTTCTAAAATTTATATAATTGAAAAATCTTAAGTTTCTAATAATTTTATCGTACTATTTATAATATTTTCAAAAATATATAATATTTTAATATGTTTGGTTTTCATGTATTAGGCCATTTGGGTAATCATGTGGAGGCATCACAGGTGTCACCTAATAGGATACCCATCTAAAACGTAGAGGTGTGTAAAAAACGGATAAAAAAAGTGAAAAAAACTGGGCCGGTTTAAAAAAATTGCCTTCAACCAAACCGGTTCCTAACCCGATTCGAACCACCAGTTTGTACACCAACACCCAAAATTGGTTCATAGGGAAAAAAACAATTAAACTGGAAAAAATAGTTTCTAAAAAATAATTGGTTTCAAAAGCGGTCCAAACCAGTTTGAGTTTTTAGTTAAAAAACCGAGTTGAAAAAAAACTGGTTTGATCATATTACAAAAAGGTCGGTCCGATTTACAAAACCGAACCAAAAAACCGGTTCGTACACCTCTACTAAACTGACATGTCCATTAGCTCGTAACTAAACCAAGAGCACTGACGGTTCTCAACTTAACCAACCGATCCGGATTTTGGTTCATAACTAATCAACCAACAGATCCGGATTTTGGTTCACAACTAATCAGATAAAGGATAAACAATTTCACATACTATCAAACAGCCTTTAGATCAAGGAAAAGCCAAATGAGAAGACATACAAGTCCAAGAAGTCAAGAACATATTGGAAAAAGACAAAGGCAAAGTGCATTACAATTCTTACATAAAATTGCATTGATGGATAATTACACAAGGGATTAGAAAGCTAACATATGCAGGCACAGCACTAAGATAATTACATACAATTCTAACCTCAAATTAAGCAACTGCTAAAGTTACTTTTGACCATGAAAGTCAAAGAGTTTGTTTCTGAAAACAAACATTATGCACAAACAAATCAGCATCAAAAAAGAATATTAGTCAAATTGTTAAACTTGAACAAGTATTTCAGGCTTTTAACCTTGGGACTTTGAATTTAGATGAGAACAGTCTTGGTACAGTTTCAATTGTTTTTCTCTTGGAACTTCTTCCTCCCTGCAGAAAATGAAGTTGCAGTTACAATATACGTATCGTTTTCAAGTCATTCATATTAGAGATGGGTCGGGCTGGATGAGTAACGGGTCATTTTTGTATAGGTTGAAACAGGAGCAGTTGGATCTCAAACCATTTTTATCCATTTTATTTGACATAAAGCATAATCCAGCCCAAACCGTTCATAAGTTATAAAATTTGAATAATAATCCACTTTTTTCTATATAAAAAAGATTAAAAATACACTTTAGAAATAGCTTTCTTTATTTTACTTTTTTCAATTTTTATCCATTTTATTTGACAATAAGTGTCCAACCCATTTGACCCGTTTCCATATAGCTTTCTTTATTTTACTAGTTTGACCCGTTAGAAATAAAACATAAACCTGAACAACCCATTTTGTAAAAATAAGCAACTCTAATTCATATGATATACAAATCAATTTTATTCAATAATTAGGATCATCTTAGTTACCTTCTCGATGATAGCCATGTCACTCGAACGACTGTTTTTTGATGATTCTGCCATACAACGACGTAACACAGGTGTAATTGAGCGATCAGAATCTCCTCTCAACGACTCCAGTTCTTTAGTAAGTCGGGAAATTTCTTCACTTTTCTTTCTTGAATCGAGTTCTAGCACAACTATATTATCATGTAGAGATGAAATCTTTCTGTCTTTCTCCATATTTAATGATTCTGATTGCTCCAAATCAGATAGTAGTTTCTGTAACTTTTCATTGGCTCCTTCAACTTCCAATTTGGTCCTCTTAACAAGTTCTTGCAACTTCTTGTCAGTTTTCTTATATTGGTTCCATGCAAAATCCCTCTCGGTCTTCAATGATGACTCAGCAACATCTTTGCCATTACTTCTAGTCACACGCTGCTAATAAAATATCATACGTCAGTAAACGTTTCAAGGTTTGGGTCAATTTGGGTTATGTTACATCTCTAACATGTTAACGGGTCAAAAGTCACCCGAAGCTCATTTTCAGTTGGTTCAGAAAATTATTTATATAGGCTTATGTTCATCTCTAACATCTTTATTGAAATTAATATGATTTTTGTAACAATATTAGGGGCACCAGTTATTTATATAGGTTTATTTTGGACAAAAGGTGTTTTGGGTCAATTTGACCTAGTCCCCCCCATTCTTGACCCGAAACCGAACCCTCCCATTAGAATAAACTTACTTTTGGCTCAGCCAAAACCCGAGAGAGCTCGTCAAAGAGAAGTTTCAGATCAGCCCTTTCGTCATCTACTTCTTCTGCAATACATGTGAAGTTAACCAATTCAGAAAATTGAGTAACAAAATAGAAATGGGGATGAACATGAATGGCATCCAATTTTGTAGAAACAGAGATATTGTAATAATACATTATAAAATCTGTAAAGGCAATTTCATCCTCCCAAAACAAAATTGTGAATTTGACTCACCCAAAAAGCACACTATGGATCTGTATTCAATAGGGCTAGGATGTACTGTTTAATTACCAGAGACACTCATTCTAATTCTACAGTGCTGCTTTTTTTTACTATAGCATAAACATCTACTTCTAACCAAACACATGTTGGAGTTATATCCGTAATGATCCAGTTTATTTTGCACATCCATGGATAGGGGTGTAAGTTTCTGAAATGAGACAAACCTTACATGAAATTCTTGGGTTTGGGTTTAGTTTAAACGGGTTCTGGTTAGTTTCAAGTCGAACTCACGAACAAGTTTAGCTACACGTCAATTTGACTTGGTGGGTATAAATTTAAAAATTGTTCCATGTAATTCAAACTGATTGGATGCTTTATGCTAAAATTTAAAAGATAAGCATCATTTTTATAGTTTAAACGTAATTGTTTTGTACACATTAGTAATTTTTGATATAAATTTGTAATTTTGAAGTATTAATATTCAAAAACTAAAACATAACATTTATTCAGAAATACATTTGTTGTGTTCGGTACATCCGTACATGTACGTGGCACAATCTTCTATTCATGACTTCTAGTCGTGTTCAGGTTCATGTGAAATTTTCAGGTTCGACCCGCAAACCCACGAACACGACCCATGTAGCACAGCCATCCATGGCACCAAATTTGAAGCCAAGAACCAAATTATTGCACAATGAGTCAGAATTGGAGCAGTAATAAATATGACCTAACTTAACAAAATCATCTTAGACTATATACATAGATATGCATTCATATACAGATTATAACACACAATGTCAAACAAGTTTATTAACTTCTGTAAAGTGAAGAACAACTAACCAAATTTAAGTTTGTTCATAATAGCTTCCTTTTGCTTCATAGAGATGATCAAATTCGCCTTCGCCTTCTCAACAAACAAAGCCATATCTTTAATTCTTGAGTCTCTTGTCATCTAAAACAACAACAATTCACATCAATCAAAACCCTAAAAACTTAAAATCCCACAAAAAATTAAACCTAACAAATCACTAATACTCCACAAAGAATTAAAGATCATCACATATATGTTCAAGAAACTAAAAAAACTCAAAGATTGAAACTTTTTCAAGAGAAATTTAAGACTCCCACCAGTGAAATATGATCTTCCAACAGTTTAACATCAAAAACCCATCGATCATGCAATGATTTGAATCTTTTTTCGAGGGATTTTCGTTCTTGAGCGAGCGATTCAAGCTGTCTCTGTTGGCCATCGATCATATCCACGAGTCCTTTAAAGATCTTCTTCCATGAATCTTCTCGATCTTTTGAAGGATTATCAGAAACAGAAGCTCTTCGTCTTCCCATAACTATGCACTCCAGGTGTTCGATTAAATGCCTCTAAGAATGAAGATGAAATCTCTGTTCTAATCAAATTTGGGGATAAATAAACTGCTTTTTTTAGGGTTTATGAGTTCGTGGGTATGGTGAATATGCGGATAAGATTGTTGATTGATGAATTTGAACAGCAGAAAAGTGGAAATTGAAGAGGATTACAGACGATAATGGAGAAGATGAAGAATTAGGGGTTATTTTTTCTTCTGATGGAAGAGATTGTTGATTGATGAATTTGAAAAATTGATGCAACGGTCGAATCAGATTGCATTTATACTCCCCTCAACGTTCGAATATGAACGTTGGGATCCGTTTTTCTTTATTCGGTATGGAGCGTTGGGTGGGTCTTGGGCATTCGAATTTTCCTGTTAAATGTTCCTTATTTTTGTTCACCTAATCATATATACAACTATTAATAAATAACATATAAGTAAATTACACGAATCGTTTCTAAGGTTTGTTTAAATTTTACATTTTGTTCGTAAAATTGAAAAATTATAGGTATAGTTCTGAAGTTTGGTAAATCATAACACGTTTCGTCCCTACGTTTAACAATTGTTGATTTATTTCATTAAGTAACTGTAAATTGATCATTTTACCACCCTTCTTCAATTTTTTAGACCAACCCATCTCCACCATCACTCCTCGTCACAACCACCGCACACCACCATCTACTAGCACCACTCCTTGTCGCCACCACCATACACCCCCATCTTCACCACCACCACACACCCCCATATTCACCACCACCACACACCCCCAACTCCACCATCGTTCCACTACACCACCACCACACCAACATCGCCGGTCGAAGCTTACCAAGATAGAGTGACGCCGTCGCCATGGCTAAAGATTGGTTTTAAGACGGATATGTGGAGTTGTGTTTAGCGGTGTGGTGGAGCGCTGGTGGAGCTGTGGGTTGGTGGTGGGTGGCGGAGATGAGGGTGTGCGGTGGTGATGGTGGTGGCGGCGACAAGGAGGGGTGATGACAAGGAGTGGTGTTGGTAGTGGTGCAAATGATGGTGTTTGATGGTTGTGACAAGGAGTGGTGGTGGTGATCGAGATGGGTTGTTCTAAAAGAAAATATGGAAAAATAAGGATAAAATGATCAATTTACAACTACTTAACGCAATGAACTAACGACTGTTTGGCTTAGGGACGAAACATGTTACGTTTTTTTCAAACCTTATGATTAAACCTACGATTTTTAATATCAAGGATGAAAGGTGAAATTTAAGCAAAACTCAAAGATGATCCGTGTAATTTACTAAAAAATATAAGTAAATATCAACATCCTAGTTTCCCCATGAATTGGTGATTGTTCGTTGATTTTTACCACAAAAATTTTGATAGTCGCAGTAGCATAATTATCAGATATTCACACTCGATTTGTACATATTTTAGTCTCGATTTAACATGTACGTTTTTTTTTTCATTTCGTTCACAATCATTATTTTGAACGAAAATGAGTAGAATCAAGCGTATATTTTTAATAATTATATTACTGGAATTGTTATTGGTAATCAAAATAAAAGTTAAGATTGTTAGGTCAAATCAATAGTATGAATTATTATCGTTCAATGAGTAATAGTTTGAATTAGTAAAATCAAATTTGTCATACATAAAATATAAGTAAGGATCAACATCCTAGTTTCCCCACGAATTGGTGACTATTCGTTTGTTTTTACCCTAATAATTCCCTGGTGGAGCTTTGTTACTGGATGGGGAATTCATTCACCGGTTTGAGATCCTTCTTTTTTAGACTCGACTACAATCGCCTTATAAATATATACTTTATTAAGATAAAATATTATACAAGTATAACCATATTAACCTGTATTTTTTACCGACTAATATAGTGTTTATACTAAACGTGTTATTACGTAACAATGTAACATTGTGAAGATTGCATAAACATTTGTATTTATTGTCGAGCTAAAACATATAAAACGATTATGTAACCAATTATTTTGTTTGCCCACTATCTTTCTAACTTTTGTTATACATGTTAAGCCGTACACTTCAAGTATTTTGTGAAAGTTCTTACGATTCTTCGTTTAAATATTATTATGCGTTAAAGGAACAATATAAATCATAAATCATATCCAATATACTATTATATATGCCTTATCATAACGTTTCTCTTTTCATCTTAGTTTAAAGGGATAATGAAATTCAGACGATTCAATTTCATAAAGTTCGTTTTAGTTGTAAATAAAATAGAAATTTAATAAAGGTTTTGATTAACTTATTATTTTATAGTTAACTTTATAATGTCAAGATTCTTTCAATCAAAGTTTTTGTATATTGAAATCCTTATACTTGTATAGAATGAATACACCTTTGATTCTTTATAAATAACAACTAACATGCTGTAAATTTTGCTTTATAAGAATACTAAATGTCACCTTATCAAATTTAATCGACTTAAAATTAAAATTTAAGCTATTATATATATTTTTTGACAATCACTTGCTTTTTAGATAAACTAGGGTAGTCCCCGTGTAATACACAGATTAAACAAATAAAATATTAAATAATTATTAATATAAATTTATCCATTATAAAATCACGTTGAAGATAAAATATGATTATAAGTACGTATAAATAGCTACTTTTAAGTAAATAAAAAATAATGTAATTCTTAAATTTTATTTTATAAAAAATATGGTTTTTAAATATATTTTTTTCAAAGTTCATTGTATTATGTATTTTACAAAACTTTTGTCTTTAAAAAGTGTGTTTTTAATAAAAATAGGCTTTTAATTTATTAAATTATGTATATTTTAATTTGAAAATGATACGAGTAATATTATTAGTATTCAATATTATCATTAATAATATAGAGAAACGAAAAAGTAAGTATAATGAGGTTTACAATTGTTTCACGCTTATTTTAGTTTTTTATAGATAGATAGATAGATATTATAAACACTCACTAAACAAACGAGTTACATTTTAATGTAAAATATAATTGAAATTACATATACGTAAATGTTCAAAAAATAAAAAAATTATACTATTTTTTAACTCTATTATGTGAATAGTTTCATTTTTAAACATTCATTTTAAGATTTTTTATAAAAGATATTTTTTATAAAAATCTTGTTTTTAAAAATAATGATTAGTAATTATTCTGGTTATCTTAATAAAGTTGTTTTGAACTATTTCACATGTTTATAATTTAAAAAAAATGATTTAAAATAGTTTATTTAAAAATTGTTTAATGTTTTAGAAAATTTCATATGATATAAAACTCTAGTTTTTTATTATTTAAATTTTAATTAAAAGAGGTTATTTTTAATTTTCTTCATAAAATCTATTTTAAGAAAAGACAGTTTGCTTTTAAAAAAATAGATAAGAAAGTGAATTATATCACTTAATAAAACTATTTTTAATAAGAGAGATAAATTTGTATGAGTATTTAAATTACTATAATATACTTTTGAAGAAAAAAATGATATGTGGATGTTATAAAAATGAGAAGTGTCAAAATCATGAGTTAATAAAATAACAAATGACAACACAAATCTTGATTTATTAGATGTTGTAGATTTAAATATTTAAATACATATATTAGTTTATTCACTTTTACTTGTATTTTATTAACTTGTTGTGGTACTTTAGTAAAATCAAATTAGATTGGACAATTTTTGTAAGAAATAAGAATGCATATTGATTTTTTTATTATGATATTGACTCATACTCATATAAAAGTACTTGAAACATACAAGCATTAGGTGACCTCATTTTTATCACCCTCCCAAATTTCGGACAATCGATTTATTATCTCTAATGAAGCAATGTTTTCTTAAAATACGTGACAATTATAAAGGTTTTCTAGGGACACGTGTAAATCAACGAGAGCCTTTTGAATTAAGTTTTCTCACCTAAAATTTATTAAATTGCCATTGTATTTATTTTGGAAGTTATAATTGTTAAATTTAAAAAATGCATTTATGAATCATTTTAAAAATAATCAACAATTACCATAATTAACATTTTAAATACTTTTCATATTAGAAATTGATATAATTTAAGTTTTAATATGTTTCTACATTAAAATTTAATATCAGATAAAGTGTTTTGAATTACTGATTATACTTAAACTTTTAAATGTTTAAATTGTCTTAAAATTTCATATATATTAAAGAAGTAATTGCTTTAAAATTAACACCTTAGTGTAATAAAAATACAATAAATTGTCATTTACTTAAACCAAATCTAAAAATTAATATTAATATTTAAGTTAAAGACAATTTATAGTCAAAATTATATGATAAATTATTCATTATAAACAATTTATGTCATAAAATGACAAATTGTTTTAGAAACAAAATTCAATGATCTATTAACAAACGATATTGAAAAGTTGATACTATAGTAATCTTCGGATTTAGACATTATTTAAAGTAATTAATATAAATATGATCTTAATTATTTTTGTATTTTTGAATAAATAATTCAAAAAGATGGGTTAGTGACTTAAAGATAAAATTATTACTTTTTGTTTACTCATATTGATTTATGAAGTTACTTTACAGAAAATAGAACTAAAAATATTTACTTTTTAAATGACATTGATATGAAGAAAGATGACTACCTAGTAAGAATAATTATACTTTGAGAAAAAAAAGTTAAATGTTCACAAGCAAGATGAAATATATTTATGGATGAGCAGGTATTTTAATTTAATTTAATTATTTATTATATTTATTGTAGAAAAATCTAATACTTAACTTTGTAGTTAAAGTATTTTTGTTGTAATTCCAAGATATCAAGATACAACCAACGTATGGAACATGATTTTTTATAACATTTAAAAATGAACTACATGAAAATAAATATTTTTTATTCATAAGTCATTGCTTAGTGAAAAATAATTAAAACTTAAGCATTTTAATAATGAACATACTATTACAAAACGTATCAACTTTCTAGGTTTCAAATATGATTTCGACTTTACTATCTTTCAATCTATTTTAGCTCGTTTCATTTATCAAAAATCTAGAATTGATTTGTTTTCTAATCTCAAATTAGTTACAATAGCTATATTATTTTTTTAAGTTTCTTACACTTATAACAATATGTAATTTATAAAGTCAGTGTATATTTATATTTTACCTTCTAAACATAAAAAATCAATCTAAATTCAAATATGAAATCTTACAATATATTATTTTCATCAGTCATGTAATACACGGGTTCTAACATAATCTTACACTAAAAGTGTGTGTGTGTGTGTGTGTATATATATATATATATATCACTTGAATTGAATTGCATACATGTTTAATTCCCTTAGCAGTAATGAAAGACACAGGCTTATGAACACATTTCACTCTTGCTTTTCCAACTCCCCCATTCTCTCTATGATTGCTTTGTAAATGGAAACGCAACAACTTCATATACTCGATTAAATCAACCAATCTTGACATGAGAAGTTTTTAAGAGATGAATAATGTCGAATAAACCAACGGGTATGACACATAACTCATTTTTGTTACCTTTTATTTCAATGAAATGGCACCATTTAGGTAATGAATAAGTAGTAGGAGGAGGGTGACATTATTGTGTGAATTACAGAAAAAATTATATAGCAATCTCATATATAAATATAAAATAAAGAGTAAATTACTGAAAATGACATTTATTTTTGTAATTTGTTTTATATTTCAACATTTATTCTTATTAATTACACTAGATAATTTTTATGTATATGATTTGTTTCATTTTTGGTCCTAACTTAACAACACAATCTCACAACCGTTAAACTAAAGTACTAAAGATGAAACAAGCTATATACTAGGGGTGTTTTTTTACTCGAACCCGAAGATCAAACCAAAAAAAAATCAACCCGAACCCAATTAAGAACTAACCCGAGCAACCCAACCCGATTATTACACTAACCCGAACCAGAATTTTATAAATGGTTTGGTCTTTGGGTTGAATTTGTGAGATTCGGGTCAACCCGTTTAACCCGAATATTCATTTGAATTTTTTTTCAAGATTTATATATATGTATGTATTATGCTACCATTTACAAGATTTGAAAACATATTTTCTAAACTTTATATTGTATTGTTGTGGTTCGAATTATCATATATTCTTTGAGGATAATTAATATATAATGTCATTTAATATTTAAATACGCATAATAAAGTGAATGTAAATATGCAAAAACATTTCAATCAAGATAATAAACAAAATTCTCTATTAATAACACATGCTAAATCTCATACATGTTTTTTGATCATATATATATTGTTTACACAAACATTTGAGATATTAGATAACTTAAAACTTAATGGTATAGTCTAACCCGATTACGGATTAACCTAACCCGAATAAACCCGAATATTAAAACCCGGAAAACTGATTAAATGCTGCTTATTTGGTTTGGTCTTTGGGTAGATTTTCTACAGATAAGAACCCGAGAAACCCGACCCGAACAACCCAAAACCTGACCCAAATGACACCCCAACTATATACATAAATATTTTTAGTGCAATTAATAAAGATAAAGATTAAAAAATAAAATTAGTTATATTGATAAGTTCCTTCCATGTAACTTAGATAATAAAATATTTGATTTTTGGTGTAGCGTTTTTTTAATATTAAAGAATGTAAAAGATTATTTAAGTTTAAAAAAATAATAATAGATAAACCTCAACCAAATGTGGGTTTTCCCTATTTTACCCCCTCAGCTAGCAAGCGTTCACATTGATTTTTCTATACTGTGTTATTTTATTTATACAATTTCTTTCTCCTAAACTTCCTGAGAAGCTGCAATGCTCCCTCGAGGGTAACCATTCATCTATCAAATTTGATCTTTAATATTTTTTATGAGTGGTTGTAACCAAAACAAATTGATTTTTTTTCAAAAAATGAATAAAGAATTATTATCTATTTGAAATGTAGATGCATATGAAAAGGAGACATGGATTTTTTTTAAACAAATGATGAATTTAGAAAATATTAAATTTTAAGGATGTGAATGAGCTGAGTAACCTCTTTATCAATCACCTAATCAATCTTGATATTAACCTAATTTAATAAGATCCTAAGTTACTTTTTAAAATTTTAGACAAAATAGACTTTCTATTTGATCTTTCCCAATCTATATAATATAACACTACATATTTATAGTGTATATCACAATATTACGTGCCATGTTATACAAAATAGAAATAAATTTTCAATATCATCATTCTACAAATAAAACAATGATACCTTTTTTGTCGAATATTTCTTACAGTACAACTTGTAACATAATTATTTGACTTGTGCATACTTTTCCATTTGGCTCCTTGTACTTTATTAAATATTAAGTTTAACCCACTAAAAATAAATTAGCAAAAGGCTAATATAGTGGTGCTAACTAAAAGGTGTTTTGTCCTGGACCATCAATTGGCCCTTCTAAATGTTTTTAATATTTTTATGATCATCAAAAAGTCATAAGTGATACTTACAATTACGATAATTCAACCACTATAAACATGTTAAAAACTTAGATATTGTTCAGTGTCCTTCAATTTATTTCAGAATTGCAGAAGTCATGTGCATATCACTTAAATTAAAACAGTAAAATTAAAAGAAAATGATCTATTAATTTGAGAATATATCTTAAAAATATTAAAAGTACAAGCATTTTGATCAATTTATATAATATATAACAAACATAAAGTTAAAATGGTTCTTAATAATTCATAATATATATGTGGTTTTTAATATATAACTAGAATTTGTTTATAGCACATAGTTTAAACTATAAGAGTTTAATTAATATATAACTAGTTTAAATGGATAATTACCGACTAAAAAGTGCTGTTCTTATATACCTGTAAAGTCTATGGTGGTTGCTGAATTTTGCTTTTGCTTTGGTTAGTGGGTGGCCTCGTTTTAGAATATGGAAGTTGATTTGCACATTTTTAATGCCACACCATATTTTTATTTATTTAACAATATATGCTTATTTATTTAATTATGTAAAACTAGTATATGTAAGTACCTGTCACTACAAGAAGGGAGACTAATAGCGGCGACAGATTTCGCCGCTATTATGGTGGTTTGTCGCCGCTATTAGTAATAGCGGCGACATGTCGCCGCTAATGAGTCGCTGCTAATAATTCGTCGCTATTAATATTATTAGCGGCGACCAGACTTTGAGGATGACGTTGAGAAGGTGGTGGTGGTCGGATTTTTAGAGTTGTAACCGGAGGTTGAGTAAGACTGTAACATCCGTCATTTTTCCAAGTTAAACCCAAACCCGAACCCATTTTGAACTCTCATTATTAAATTATTTTAATAGTTTTAATGAATCAAATGCATTAAATGTGCAACTCACATTATGAATTATTTATTTATTAATTATCTAAACAACTTGTCACAATTTATGGACTTCTAGATAATTTTTATTCATAAAGTTATAAAGTTTTATAAATCATTTTACAATAAACAATTAAATGGAAAAGATTTATTAAAAACTTATAAGGTTATAAAATGGATAAAGTTTTATTGGTAGTAATTATGAATTTTAATTATTGAAAAATAAATAATCAAATTATAAAGTTTATGAGTTTTATAAACTGATTAATTTGATTTATTATTCAAATAGGTGTTATAAAGTTTAGGGTTGAATTTATAATTTGTAAAAACTTGAAATAAAAACTTTATTACAAAAAGTAACTAAACTAAATACTTCAGGGACCTAAGTTGTAAACCTGAAATTCTTGAGACAAAACCCAACCCCCACCCCGTTTTCCTGACCTCATCTCCGGCCACAAGTCCGGCAAACGCTGGTGAGATTAAAACCTCAAAATTACATCGTTACAAGTCAAATTAACCAACTCTATTCAATCGTGTGTTAGTTTCGAACTCAAGGACGATTTTCAATTGAATTAAATCAGTTATTAAGGTTGGATACTTGAAACCGAAACATTGATTTAAAACTTTAACTCGATCGTATTGAAACATTCACCATTGGAGTAGTTAATCAAGGGTAAAGCTACTAATCAACCCATTTGAACCAACTATAACCTCAATTTCACTCTTCAAACCCCAGATTTCACGATCAATCATTATCCTCGTCACGATTGGCATCATAGTCGAAGACTATCTACCGGGCATTCTAACTTGTAATTGATAAGGGGCTTTTGGCCTAAACAAGTCGTAGGAGCTATACACATGATTAATTTGAATATCATCAAAGTCTGCATGTCAAATCATACTCCCATAGTCATGATTTTCCTTCGGCTTGCATCTTCGACTCCATCTCAATCCTGGTAAATTAAATACATACATACACTCGTATTCGCATAGGAAATCAAAGCCCCATGTTTGATTAGTTTAACAATATCAATTTGATGTTCAGTTGGAATAAAATCGATTCTAGGGTTCTTGAATATTTGGGGTTTTTTAATGAACGTTTATAAAAAAATATTAATGGACTTAAACCAGACTTGGGCTTATAGCCCACCAGTAAAACGCAGGAACCACACACATGGGGTCCTGGGTTCGAACCCGGTCACCCACAAGTTGTTTTTTTATTGTTAATTTTTAATCATTTTAAACCTTATAATTTCTTAATATATTATTAATTAATTTATTCTAGAAATTATTAATTTAATTTCTGCAATTTTTTTAAACAAACTAATATTCTAATTTTATAGTTTAAAATTATAAAACTATGACAAAAATTATGTAAAAGTTTATTTTTTATTACTTTATAATGGTTTTCTTTAAGTCAAATAAGCTATGTTATAACATATTTAAATAATTGATTATTTAATTATTTGTTTTGATCAAGTTATTAATTAATTAATTATTAAATTAATTTTAAAGGTTTAAAACTTATAATTTTATATATAATTACTTCAAATAATAACAAAGTTATAAAAACATTATTAATTCCTTAATGTAATTTAAATGCAATAAAAATATTATGGTTCAAATTTGGATTATCTCAAAATATTATAAACTTACATGTTAAACAAGTAATTGTTCAAATAGTTACTTAAATGAAGATTTAAATAATTAATTATTTATCTATTCATTTAACCATGTTTTATCATAAATAGTTAGTAAATTTATTCCTTAAAACTTTTACTTATATTCTTGAAACATATAAAACAATATAATTACTCATTATTCTTTATTCTTATTTTTTAAGTTTTGATATTATAAAACCTTTATAAAGATTATTTAAAACATTTAAAAACTTTATAAAAGGATTTTAAATAAGTTATATTATTTTGCAAGTCATGCAAATAAGTATTCAATAAATTATCTTTATCAAATTTTAAGTAATTAATTACTGAAATAATTATTTCTTTTCACACGTCATACTTAATCTTTATTAAATCAATAAATTAAATTATTGAATCATTCACTATCATTCTTGGTCTTAATTGATTTATACCCTTTTTAGTAAACCAAAACATAAACAATTGCATTATTATATTTTATTTGACTTAAATATTAAAACCCTTAAATTCCAAACGAAACCCTAATTCATATTTACTCTTGAATCTTATTTTTATTATAATTCTGAGACATCAACCATTAGGTTGAATCGTGAAGAAATCGTTGGAGCAATCTTATTTTCTTATTATTGTCTTAAGTGTATCCTGCATCTTGTGAGTTTTTCATGGAGTTCTTCATGCCTTTTTTTACTTTATTTCACACCTTTTGGGGTAAAACATGTTAACCTTATAAACTTACACTTGTAAATATTTTGATACTTGTAAATGCACATGCAATCCATCTTTACTTTTTGTCATGGTTATTGATATTATTGTGAGTGTTATATGAGATACTTTATATGTTGACAATCAATAACTGTTGCTAGCCTAATGACGTCATATATTTATGGGCCTGACAAGCCTACTTGCTTAATCCAAGTATACTTAGCTAATCGTTTAATCTTGTAATCTTGTAATCTGTCAAAGTTTGATTGTAGTTATATGTGTTCTATAAACTTGCATAATTCATAACCATTGACATGAATTGCTATATATAAATCTTATATATATATATATATATATATATATATATGTATGTTTAACCCATGGAAACTCACCAACTTTAAAAGTTGACCCCTTTATTTTTTTTAACATGTTGCAGGTTTTACTTGAGGATCTCTTCGTGCTCATATAGGACTTGGACTTAGTCTAATTGAAAATCTTATGTTGTTGTTTATATCTTGTTTGTATTGTAATGATTTAATTGTCTTGTAATATTTAATGAAAATGATATTTAATATTATTTCAACCTATTTAGTTCCATGTGCTATGAACAATCGTTTCATATTCGTCCGCCCCGATGATTCTGCCGTCGGTCGGGTTGTGACAAAGACGATGATCGGAGGTTGAGGAAGATGATAACCGAAGGTTAAGGAAGATGATGACCGGAGGTTGAGGAGTGATGGTTGCGGACCAGTGGTCGTGAAATGGCAGTTGCTAGAGTTTGAGCAGGAGTGAAATCGTGAATGGAGGTGTGGTGTGGAGGGAAAAAGGGGGAAAATGTGGGTAATCCCGATTTATTGGGTCTGCACATATCGTCGCTAAAAGTGTCACCGCTAATGCTTATGTTGTACGATTAAACACCAACCGTCAGATCTATCACACGTTCAACGGCCAGATCTAAGTTTAAAAACCCCCCTACGGATTGTTGTCTATTAGCGACGACTGACGCCGTTAAAGGTGTCGCCGCTAAAGGTTCTTGTCGCCGCTAAAGGTGTCGTCGCTAATGGTGACATTTCTTATAGTGTATTACGATGGGAGCGTAGTACAGTGGAAAAGACTAACGACGAAACACTACCATAAACTCACTCATTAAAGGTAAGAAAAACGAAACATCAATATCTTTGACAACATTTAAACTTTACATAAAAACAAAATCGCCACAACCCACCTGTTGTATCGAGATCATTTATAATATTCAAAATAAAAAATATATATATCTTTAAAAGTTTGACGTAGAAAAGTTCATAATATTAGGCATGTGGTAGTGGAAAAAAACTAAAACACTTAAAAATATAAAAAAATACGTGCAAAGTTTGATTCAAAAACATACTAAAAGCTAGAGAGAAAATTATATATAGTATAGATTCGAAACCTTAAATCTGTTTTGACGACTTATAAGTTTATGAGTTGATGCTTTGTACGTTAAGATGTACAATTTCGCTTTTAATAAAAATTATACCGAAACCTAAATAATCAGATAAACAATTCGCAACAGTATATTTGGAATCGTTTTTGATATTAGTCTAAACAAAGATAAAATAAGTATTGGTACATTCGGAATTTTAAATGTTAAATTATAAGAACAATAAGAGAACAATGTAAAAAAATTGTGAGTGCATCAAAAAACAAACAAATAAATACAGGGTGTAAGGTATAGTTAAGCTTGAGTGGCTAAAATGCAAGATTTTAAGGGGGAAAATGTAAATTAATAAAAAAAATAAGATGTAAGTTCATAATAAAATACCCTCATATTTGATTAAATTTAAAATAATGCCATTATGCATAAATACTTGTATCAAAAGCTTAAACACTTTGTCATTTGGATTTTAATATAAATTATTTAATCATCCTTGTATTTGTTATAATATAGTAAATATACTATACATTTTGTGTCCTTGTGAACAGTAAGGTGTATTATTAGGCTCTTATCACATAGCAACATCTTAGTTTTCATTTATAAATATTTATATTCTTTTTTAAATTTAGTTTTACTTTGTTTCAACACTAACAATCGATCATATGAAACGTTCCTCAAATGAAGAAACTCGTACATCATTTACACCATCTAGATTCATCAATAAGCCCTCAAGTGATGACACTGTAAGTTAAAACCCGATAGACTTTGACACAAAGTCATCATAGGTAGTCACTCAAGTCATAATTTGATTATTTCAAACCCGTTTAAAATTGTTGTTTGTGGTGTTTGGCATAAGTTATCAAGAATTAAGGTAGCTTTGAGACAACAAAATGTTAATCTGACTAATCTAATCAAAGAAGACCGGGGACACGGGAACATGTTTTTGTGTTAAGATGCATGAACTAATAATTCTCCTTTAAATGTCTAATCCCTAGTTATCTATATATAACTATATAAGATGTAGAGAAAAAAAAAATGTTACCTTAGTGATCGCATCATTAGCAATGAATTGATAGTTTTATTGAAGTGGTTTGTTCGAATAATCCTATGGGGTGGGTGAAATCGCTGAACTCAATCAATGCACTTAATTTTTCTAATGGTGTATACGGGTTCCTATTTAAGTGAATATTTATTTTGGACCTCAAATGAGATTGCTTCGTGGATGCTCTCGTTAGAAGAAATGTGGTGGTGACCTTGTTACAATGCACAATATGTAATGAGTGTTAAGAGTCGGTGAAACGCATGTTAACTTCATGTTACATAGCTACACGTTTGCCAGTTTGTGAGCCCATGGGGCACCCTCCCACTCATTATTGCATTTTCTACTCGTGACTTGTTAAACCTACACAAAAAATGTCTTTCAGACATTTTTTAGAAACAAAGTTATTCAAACGATAACTTTTTACTTTTTGTTGATGCATTTAAAAGACGCATAACGCGATGGTATTCAACAAAAGAATCAAGTTTATCATTGAATTCAAATACACATGACATTAATTAATTTAGTTAGGTGAAAAGTAATTTTGGACTCCACTAAGAAATAAAGAAATTGGAGGGGCTGGCTATCATTGTGGAGGGACGGCTATTGGCTCTTAATAAATCCATTTCCACAAAGGCAACAGTGATTTTTATTATTAATTTTTTTGTTAAAAAGGTAAATGACATTTATCAAAACAATTATTTAATTTCAATTAAATTAATTTACACCACACGATTATAGCCAATGGTCAGAAGCAAAACCATATGTATTTAAAGTTTATTATGATGTAGTTCAAAACTAACTTAAGTTTGTAGTTAAAAAAAGTACATTACTTTACATTTATATCATCAAATAACACACTATTTTTAAAAAGTGTAGTATCTATTAAATAATAGTTAAGTTTTAGCATACATCAATATGTTTTGTGTTTCTTATAAAAAAAGTATATCATCATTTTTGCAATGGTAAAAAAAGGTTTTTTGGTTGAACCATCATAAACTAACAAAACCATATCAAATAAGATTTGATACGATCGTATCTAAGATGTTCACTTTATTGAAAGATTGGAGGTTTAAGTTAAACCTAAGATATACGTGTAGAATTCAAGGTGTGGGTTTTTCTTTACAAAATTGGTTTTGAGGGGTGTTTTTTTTCAAAATCCACTACGTTTTTGTTTTGGTTTTAATTTTATGATCAAGCACAACACGCTCCTTATTTTTTCTATCATTTCTTGATGATATTTTTTTTGTTTTTATTTTGGCTTTAATGGTATTAATGATCATTATATTATTATTATTATTATTATTATTATTATTATTATCATCATTATTATTGTACCTTATGCATAGAGTGTTTTATAAAAATATTTTTTTTATTTTTAACCCAAAATTTTTTTATCTTAGCAATGTAACCTAATAAAAATTTGAGTTTTTACTTTTGGCCCAAAACCTTTTATTTTTGGCTATTTGACCTTACAACTCTTTTACTTTTAATTTAATCTCTTATACATTTCATCTTTCGTAAATTTCTGTTTTGCGTTTCGTTTGGAGTTTTACAAGTTAACACGATGCAACATGTAAGTGTGGTTCAATATTTTTACGTTTTTTTCTAACATTTGTGACTTAACACAACGCAACGTGCATGTGTTGTTCAACGTTTTAATATCTATTTCACCCTCTTGACAATTTTATCGCAACACGTAGGTCCTAGATCGACGTAATTAAATTTTTCTATGTTTTACGTATTAGTATAATTTCTTCGCATTAACACACCGCAACTTCAGTGTTGGTGATTGTTGTCAGTGGTGTGACATTTATGCTATTTGATACGGTTTTACGTCCTACCACAACACGGAAGCTTAATTATAGTTATTATTAATAAAAACTAAATGGAACTTATGATTGTGTGGATTAAAACATTAGTTTATAGCATAATCCAAAGCATTTTGCTTTTAGTACTACAAACACGACTTTCCGCCGCAAAACATGGCCACATATTTATTACATATTTAACAAAAATATGATTACTAAAAACATTAAAAAAATCTTATGATTCCTATCTATTGTTGAACGATCAACTAAGTAGTCGTTATAAAGTTGCACTTGAGCACATATTAATACGATTCGAACTCGTTTGGCTTGTAATATTCCATTTGAGCTGGAAATCGAACTAGTATTTAACTCAAGTCAATCTGTGATGAGGTGGGTTGGTTCGTTATTTATATAGTTTTTACGTTTTTCATATAACAGTAAAAAATCAATATGGAAATATTAAAAAAAAAACATTTGAAGCTACTAGTATGAAATGATAAACATATATTAAGCAAACTAACAAACGTGCTACCTTCACCTTAAACTCAAATGAAATGTTTATAGTGTACGAACAAGTATTTATTGAGATAATTAAAAACGAATAACTAACGAGTTGAAGTCATAAAATTGACATGTACTCTCGAGTGTTTAGTTTAAGACCATGGTTATCCGATGTTCATAATGGGATTAGCACTAATAATAGTTTAATCCGTCGATTACGTGATATAGCTTTAGATCATTAAAACTATAATTAAGTAAAACAACAATAAAGTATTTAACAACAATAAAGTATTTTACTTTATTGTTCATTTCAAACAATAATATCTACCATTCAATGGCAATTGGCAAATAAAAATTTTATCACTTGATAAAATTTAATAAAATTCCCACACTTTTTATTGTATTCCCTTCGAATTTCTTTAATTTCCATGACAAAAGCAAAAATGAAAACTAAAAAAAGATAAGATTGTCAATTAAGTAAAAGCCAAGCTTCAGACTTGCCTAAGTGAACACATAGACACGAACTCAACCATTCCTCCGATGAAGTTCTCGAGATGCGCCGATTCTCACGTTCCATACCAACCCACACGGCGGACCTAATGATCTTGGTTGTCCGGCCACCATCTCCGCCTCGGTTGCCGCCATGATCAACTCCTTGTGGCTGAAGAAACCAAAGTTTATGCAGAATGAAAGGATGGAATGAAGAAATGATAAGTTGGTTGGTTGTATATAATGAGTTGGGTGTAGTGGTGGATTTTTGGTTGTTCTCATTTGGCTTAATAGCGGATGCAACTAAGTAAAGGTTAATAATAAATATATGTATATAATAATACAATAAGACATATTTGTAGGATCCATTTTGTAAAGAGATGTATTTGTAGGGTCCATTTGTTAAAGAAGATGCATTTTGTAGGGTCCATTTGTATACATGTTTAAGGTTAATCATTCGTAGGTTTCGTAAGGTGTTGTTTGTTTTTTCTACAACAAAATATCTGTAGTTTACAGACCACATCTATAGACATTTGCAGAAGAAGAGATGTATCAAATCTCTACAGTCTGCAACAAGAAGAGTGTTTGTTTTTAACATTTGCAGACTGCTAAAATCAACTTCTGGTGGTATACGGTGATACTGTACGGTGGTGGTAATGGTAGATGGTGGTGGACGGTGGGTGGTGGTGGTGCCGGATGGTGGTGGTGGCGGACGGTGGTGGTGGGTGATGGTGTTTAATTCTTTACAGACTTTAAAAGACTTTAGAAGTGGTTGTGTCAAGTCTGCACCATGCAGATCTCATGCATACATTTTTTTATAATAAAAAGTTTTCCAAAAAACAAACTCTGCTGACCTTAACGTCTGGATGTTGTCTGCGCGACACAGACAAAAAAGATCAGGAAGATGTTTTTTGAAAAACCAAACACCCCTAAGTATGCTTGATTGAAGTGCTCGATTGATGAGTTTTTTTAATAACAAACTCACATACCCAATATATAATGAAACTTAAACCTTAACCACTTTAAAAAGATATTATTTAAACATCCTGACACCATTAGACTACATACTTTTTATAACTGATTAGTATGTCTTGAAGCTAGCTTTAAAGAAGGATCGACAAAACACGATACGAGTACGAGGAGACAAAACCAGACAAATGTTGTCTGAATTTATTGTTTGGCTTATAAAAACCTGAACCGAAATAAAATCTTTATATCTAAAATTTAAATGTAATTTGGTTCAAGGTTTCAAGCCGTAAAACAAATTAGGTATATATATCTTCATGTTCAGGGTCGTAGGCTAATTTTGTTTATGATTTTATCAGTCTATAGTTTCTTTCTTCTTCTTTTTTGGGTGTATTTTGACAACTGCATATTAAAACAATATTACTTAAAGACTAGTGAAACATGACATTGATTAAAAATATTATGTTATATTAATATCCGATATTCAAGTCACACTTTTTAGAAATAGATATGTTAGGTATTTAGAATCTTGAATCAAATCTATATTCACCTATAGTAAAAGAAATTAAAATCAAAAGAACGTTGAATCCGATATGATTATGCTTAAAACTAGCCTTTTGTGTTTGCTTCTTGAAATAATTGCAAGTGTAAGGAAAATTGGAACTAGATCAATAAATATATATATGAAAGTGGTTTTATTTAAACTTGTTTGTTTCTTTATTGAACATGAAGTGTAAATGTATATAAGAAAGTTTCAAACTTTAGCATATAATCCCCAATTCCCCATGGGGTTTAAAGTTGTTTTAAGCTCTTCCCATGAGTTAAATCAAAACGATATTTACGTGATTATCATTTGTATATATATTTTTATTTAAAAAGTTGTATGTTATTATTAGAAGTTGGTTAGTTACAATGATTTGGTCCGATTCAACCTCTTAAAGTTATCATGTACTTACAAAATGGATTAGTCATCATGTACTTATGTGACACGAAAGTCACCTTTGAGAGATTATGATTAAAATCATATGTTTTTCCTTCAAAATAATCATTATTTTATTTAACCTTCATGATTTCAATTTCAACGTGATACATAAGCCATGCCCCTACCTTAAAGCTTGATATGGTGTGTGTATTTCACTCCATTAAAAAAAGAAGAATTCTAAAATTGTCCATTTATAGTCTTTCACAAAATGTCCCTTTTGACTATATACTAAATGTGTCTCTAAGGCCAAAATAATATCGTCTCAATTTATAAACATTTTTCTTGAATTAAAAATCTAGAAGGGGTCGATCGTGTTGATATTCAAAGAAAGTCGCCATTTTAAAATAAAACCTTGATCAAAATGACATTTTTTCAAAATTCTCTTAAAGAGTAGTTATATAAAATGTGTTTTGAGTTATTTAATCCAATTGACATTAGGGATTAACGTTTGATACCAAATACCAGTACCGTCCAAATAAAAACGATACGGGTACTCGATTTGCCTAATTTCACTATCAGTACTAACCGGTACCGGTAACTACCAAAAAATACTAATTCAGTGCCAAGTAATAAAAAATAGTTTTTTTTAATATCATGTAAAATTTTAAACATTTCAATTGTATTATACTCCATATTCAATAAAATGTATTATATTTCAGACTCAAGATTACGAATGTTGTCTACACATCTTTAAAACATTCTTTTTTATGTTTTTAGCATTATAAATTATTAAATTTGTACCCAAGATTCACCTAATAACTTCTTCTTAAACTAAAATAATACATATTTTATGCTAGTGCTATTCCTTGGTATATATTAACAAATTATGTAAGTGTATATCTGATCTACGCGCACTTAAATGTTACAACCTCTTTTCCAAGGGTCATCCTAATCCATCCTCCGCGTCTTCTAACTGTTGAAAAATAAATAAAAAAATTGATGTTACTAAAATGAAATAAACACATAACTTACAAATTATAATGTTTTTTTAGATAATTAGTTAAGTAACAAATATAAATATTAATTATTGTGCTAACATCTAAATCGAAGGAGAAACGTTAGCACCAAGACATTCACAAGATCTGGTTGTAAAATAATTCATATTTTTTTGTATGTTTATGTGTATGCGTAATTCCGTGTATAATGTCTTTTAACATGTACGTTGGGCAAACAAATAAATAACTTAACGTATACTGATTCTTTTGTATGTCTCGTGAAAAGATTAAGGCACATTAAATATCTATAAAATGAATGGTCTTACGCACATGAAATATTCATATAGATGAATAGTCTCACGAGAAGATCAAAGCACATAAAATATCATAAAAGATGAAAAAATAACTCATGTATGAATAAAGATGGTTAAAAAAACAAGACTAGATAAGTAAACTCATAAGTTGACACATTTGAAATGTGTATGTTAATCTAAAAAAATACCATACCACACTACACACATTCAGCATCACAATATACAATAAATTTAATCTCTTGTTCTAAAACATACAACTTTAAACTAATAAGAACATCCATAGATGTTTTTATATGTTCTATATTTCATTTTACAACAACATATCATTCATTAATAACTGTTGTAACAATTTAGTGAAGTACAATACCACAGGACCAACATCCTCCCTCTCCATGCATTAACAGTTGTACACAAACGTACAACCATCATGCTCATATCATATACACCTTCAACATCTTTCATCCCCATACCAGTTATCCTTCTCCTTCGGTCCCGTCGGCCCTTCTTCGCCGTATAGCTCCATCGGAAAAAGGTCGATGAGCGTCTCCACCGTCAACCGTATGAAAAACGGGAGGTGGCTAATGATCTTCTCGAGCTCCGACCGCCCGTCATACAACACCGTTGGCCCCCATTCCCGCATATACTGCAGCCAGTCGGGCTCCGTGATAACACCATCTAGATACTCTGCTGCTATAATCTGGTACCGTTTGCTAGCGTCGATAAAGTGATCACTTTTCTCGACATCGTTCTTCACCCCGATCCCAAACTTTGTGGACCCTTGGATGTACGTCCCCGCATTCGGGAAACTAGCATGCCCGTGTTTCGAGGAGTAAACGATCGGTTTGTTACCCTCGATGAACTCTAGGTTACTAGCGTCGACCCACTCACCCCCGCTATGCTCTGAAAAATAAACACTCCAAAGCTCGCCGTCGAAGTTGCTTATCCGGAGAGTAAAATGCTCCCAATCACCGACGTGCTCCCCAACCCTGTTCATCTCGATGTTAAGATTTAAAAACTCGACGGTGAATGTAACCGGCCCGTTAAACGGGCAAAAAATCCACATGGCGATGTCGGTAAAAGTACCGCCTAACGCGGGTTTAATGTGGACGTAAAGCTCCGCACTTTCGAGGTTCCCTTGTTTGACGAAGGTGTCGTCGTTTTCGTCCTCGGGTAAATCCAACCAAAACTCACCGTCGTTCTTCCCGCCTTGCGGTAAGATTGACCCATCGGAGTCGATCGATATCCCGTGTGACTTTCCTTTTTTGTACAAAAGCGCACCGTTGTTGAAAAACCACTGCACCGACGACGGTAAATATACGTCATCGGGGTGAAAGTAGACCGTGGGCCCGTAGTGGTCGATTAACGCCTTTATTTGCTCCAAATTCGGCATTGCTTCAAAATCAGGGTTCAAATTCCGCAAGCAACATATATCCAATTCATCACCAGAATTAGAATCCGTACTACAGAAAAATGTCCCGACGGTAACACCTCTACAAAACATCCCGGTTTTACACGCTTTCGTGTTCCAAACTCGAAAACTCGAAGAAGTCGTAAGTATAACATCATCAACTTCACAGTTTTCAGTAAGGTCGTCGCGTACACATCTAACCTCCTCAACATCCGGCTCGTTTTCATCAACAGTGACCACAAATCCCAAAGCCCGATAACCCTCCGGTGGAGTCGGTCGCCACACGGAAGCAGTGTCGCAATTCCAGATTAGTTCATAACCCAGAGGTAACTCCAGAGGAGGAAGGGTTCCGGTTTCGGTTTTTCCAGCATCTTGTGCCACTAATACATAACCCCGAAGCTGTTGATCGGTTGGTTGACCGTAGTGACCGAAGGTGAAGAACCCATTGGGTACCGACACCGGTTTATAAAATGTAACGCCACTGGATTTTGCTTTATTTGGGGTGTAACTCGATATAACCTCGAAGTCTTTAACCTGTGCGACCTCTAATTCCCCAAGGGTTATTCTTCCGGTAGCGAAACCTTGGCCTGCAGATCAGACATTGTGAGTTAAGAAGATGAACAGATTCAAATTATGAATTTATAAAGTTAAACCTAGCAGTTTTCAAGTTTAATTGGCATCGTTATCACAAAAGTTTTCTAATTTTGGTAAGTTTCACTTTAACAATAGATTGGACATAGTTCATGTGTAGCGATATTCATGTCCACTAATTGATCGATCAGATCAGGTTGATATCAAAGTCAAAGTTACAGGTCATGATGGTATACCACCGTAAGAAAAAGATTATCGTTGGATTTGTGGCGTTCGTGCAATGTTAGGTTATTGTTGATGCCAATATGAAAGGTATTGTAACGCGTATTGATTAAGAAAACCTAATCAACGTACAACTATAAAACCGGCAACATGATTAAGAATACCTGATCAATGTACAACTATAGCACCGATAACATGATAAGAATATCTAATTGAGGTACAACTATAACACCGGTAACATGATTAAGAATACCTAATCAACGTACAACTATTACACCGGTAACATGATTAAGAATACCGTACAACTATAACAGTGGTAACATGATTAAGAATACTGTACAACTATAACACCGGTAACATGATTAAGAATACCTAATCAACGTACAACTATAACACCGGTAATATGATTAAGAAAACAGTACAACTATAACACCGGTAACATGATTAAGAATACTTAATCAATGTACAACTATAACTATAACAACAGTAACATGATTAGCATGATTAAGTATACCTAAGCAACGTACAACTATAACAATGGTAACATGATTAAGAATGCCTACTCAATGTACAACTATAACACCGGTAACATGATTAAGAATACCTAATCAATATAACAAGGATTTACATGTATGTTTGAAAACATTCTATCACATTTGAGATCAAAATTAAGCTTAGTTGACCACTAAAAGTCAAACTTCAATTACTGTTCTATTAAACTTCACTTCCCGTTGACTTTCAATTTATCCAAATTTGATCCAAGTTAATTAGGCGATTGATCAACAAAGAAGAAATCCCAATTCTTCTACTTGTTAAACAACTCAATAAGCAATAAGAAATTTGACTTTTCAGGTAAAATAACTTTAATCTGTATAAATTATGTAAATTTTGACAACCATACTAATAAATTATAAGAGAAATTGGGCATACCAAAAGAAAACTGTTGTTAAATTAAAACCCATACAGAATATGGAATTGAAATTTTGAAATACAGAAAATAGGCATGAACAGTCAAAGTCAAAGTCAAATATGATCAGCAAAGATAGCAATTGAATTCGATCCAATGAAGTTGGAACCTTGAAACACTTTGATAAACTGTATTTTCAAAATCAATTAGAGAACTCAAAGTTAGAAACACCAAGCTGAATTATCCATTTATGTTCCAATTATGGTAAAAAACAAAGTCAACACAAATTTATGCAGCCTAATAAAGTCAAACGATGCATAAACAGAGTCAAATTAACAATTTGATCACAGATAACAAAACCAATTCGATCAAAACCCAAAACCCACCAACAATTTCGCTCAAAATCAACCAATATCACAAACAATCGTCAAAACAATCAAGAATAAAATACCTTCAGGCCATTGAGGAAGAGGTGCAGGAAGAAGAAAGGGCTTTGGTTCTTCCAACACCAGATTGTACAATTCACCATCTCCATCGCTGCAACAACACTCGAATCCGAACATCGTTTGATCCAAACACCTTCGAATCGGCGATTGGGTCGCCGGCGAGTGAAATCCGGCGATGGGTGGAGTGAATTTGGGGGTGAAAGATTGAGGGTTAGAGTGAATTTGGGAAAAACAAACCCCCTTCTTCTGTAAGACGATGAAGGGGTGTTGAATGGAAGATTGAGTGAGACGACAGCAAGTTATAGAGAGAGAATGATGGTGATGATGGTGATTAAACAATGGCGTATGTGAGTTAACTTTATCGGTTTAGATATTTCATCACCGTAGCGTGTATTTCTATAATCCGATATATCCTAAACATTTTTCATAAGTAAGATTTATGATTTTATCATCATTATTAATATATATATCATTTTTTGAACAACCAATTAATACTTTAAAATTTAAATTGGGTTGGATAAACTTATTGATAAAAAACCATCTATCCTCACAAATGCAAACATAGTTAGTGATCCGACTCGTCTATTATTTCAAGAGAAACTCATCATCTAAAGGTATACTGTGATAGAACATCTGACCCACTTAAAACGTATAACACTAAGGGGTTGTTTGTTATGGGTTGACCCGGCTGACTCGGTCAGCGGGTCAGCCCGTTTGATTTCGGGAAAATGCTTAGCTGACCGGGTCTCATTGCTGACCCGGACCTTTAAAAAAATATGTTGACCAGCCTTTACCTCCACAACCCTCAACCCATTCTCCCCTGTCTTCACCTCCGACATCGACATGGTCCCAAACAATGACGGAGTCTTCACCGCCAAACCCAAAAAGGTCGTAATCTTATGGGACCTCGACAACAAACCGCCGCGAGGGCCACCGTACGCCGCCGCGATGGCCCTAAAATCCAGATCAACAAATCGGGAAAAAGAACACGAAGCTTACAAAATCAACAGGGAGGGAGACGAGAGTCGTTCATTGATGTAGACGTTGGTGACATTGGGGAAGCGACGAGCGAGGAGGTGAACGAGGGCATCGGGGCTGCCGGAGGCACCGATGCGGATGTAGACGTTGGTGACATTGGTGGTTGACTATGGGGATGGGTTCAACAGAGGGGATAACTTGTATATTGGGATGATTTGGATGAGAATGTGAATTAACTGTTGCTTTATACAAGTTAAAAGGTGGTTTTTCGTCGTTACTCGGGTGATCGGGTGTATAATATTTGTTGTCCGTTAAAAAATATAGAAATTAAACCCGCGTGATGCGGCATGGTTGCGAATTACGTTATATGTGCTGCGACGATAACATTAACGTGGTTAAGAACGTAAAAGAAACATATGAAGTTGTGGTGTTTTAGTTGTAGTCATCTTCTGACTCAGTCAGATCTTACTGAGTCAGTGTAATCAAACAGTCCCGTAGACTCAGTCAGAACTTCTTATTGGGTCAGCTTCTGACTCAGTCAGATCTTACTGAGTCAGTTTTATCAAACAACTCCTAAGTGAGACTCAAATGCATAACATCTATTTTAAAAAGTCATGGGTGTCTTATTCGAAACCAACTGATATATAACTCATTGGTATATACATCCATTATTTAAACTGACCATTCAATATATGAAAAAATATATGATTTTTATGTAATCTAGCACTCTATCATATGTTAATTATATGAACTAACTTTTCAATTCATATGCTTAGCAACTTTTATTCAATCCTTATATCTATTTCGTATATTAGTGTGAGTCGATAAAAAAGAATAAAATAATAAACAAGTGAATAAACAAGTATTTATTTAATTTATTAGAGTTAAATACAAGAAATGAGATGTGTGATCAATGAATAAATTTAATGGATTATGTGTTGTTTAACTAAATGATATGAATAGAGAAAAAGAACCGGATGTAAATACTCTTCAATAAAAAATTATAAGTTTAATTCTAAGTGTTTTAATGCTGGTAACATAAAAGTGTTGTTGTAAGGATGATTATAGGAGTATTCATAATCTTAATTTTTTATCTTAAAGGTGACTTGATTAAATAAAAATATAAGTTTTATCTTAAGGCCTTAAAATTTTCAAAGTATCCAACATTTCTTGATTATTCACTTCAGCGTAAATCAAAATCGAAAATATAAATATCTAAAACTCCTTCATATTTTTTACTTTGATCAGGCCGGCCCACCCCTCTCATATTTGATTGCAAAATCGTGTTTAAAGCACGACCTAATATACGATGGATATTGGTCATATTCGTTGGAACCAGACGTACGTGTTAGTTTGTTAGAATTTCTATGTTCGTTTTCTAGGTGATTTTTTTCTTACTATTCTTGTTTTTATATAATTTTTGTTTTTAATAACTAGAACAAGTTATAATATGATCATCATATAAATTTCTTTATGTAAAATATGTAATTTTCATGATAATATAGATCTAAAGAGATAAAAGATAATACTTTAAAAAAACTTTTTTTACTCTTTTTTAATTAAATAATATTTTTTCATATTTTTATTATTATATTTTCTCTCACTTCCTTTAACAACCACTTTTTAAAATATTAAAAAAATTATGAGACTTTTTTTAAATATGAGGAATCACGGTACAATTTCTATAAATTTCTATTTACTTCACTCATAACCATCTCTTGTAATATAGGGCACACACTCACGTTAATATGAGACACCTACTCTGAACGCTCTAATACGACATTGACCTTTGTTTAATTCCGTGATTTTTTAATAGTTTAGTTTTCATAATAATATTTAATTTTTATTTATTTTTAATATATTGTGGTTTAAACTATACAGACACCAAGTTTGAATTGGAATATGCTTTCGTTTATCCCGATTGGATTAATAATTTTTTTAAATAAAATATATGTGGCATTGAAAGCTTGATATTCGACGGTTTGTCACATTCTCTTTCAAACTCACAACACTTTCTTATGTTTGTTATTTAATAAATTTTATTTTTATTTTTATTTTAATAGTTATAATATATTCCACGAGTACTACGTGCCGATTAGCAGTCCTGGTAATTTTGATTCTTTTGAATAATACAATTATTAATTCTGTTTAAACCAATAAGTCTAAACCAATTTTTTATTTGAATTCACTATTAACATTTTATTAAAATCTTATGTCTGTGAGCTTATATACATGTTCAAACCTTATTGATTTTAAGTAATTTATAAAATTTGTCTAGTAATTATGAGTTAGGTTATTAATCTTTAATAAGTACACAAAACATTCTTCAAGGTTTTTATTTGCAACAAATACGTCATTTTTATACTAACACCCATTAATTTAAGGGTTAAAATTTTAGTCATTGAGTGGCATGAGAGGATATTTTTATACTTTCTCGTCTCCTTTTGATTAGACTTTCATTCTCTTCGAACCCTAACCTCTTCAATGCCACCACCTTGATCTCTTGACACTAATTTTATGATTGTAAGAAAGGGTTACATCTTTATTTTCATGCAATATTTTCAAAACGGGACCGGACAGTGAACCGAACGTCTTATCGAGTCGCTGGTCGGACCGTATATAAGAACCGGATAAAGTTATAATTATTTTTTATAAATATATGTAATAATTAAAAAAATTAAAAAAAACTATATGAAAAAACCGCTTCAACCGGTCCGGTTCCCAGTCCGACCGCCGGTTCAACTGGTCTGACCACTGGTTCAACGTTAAAACGGTTTTAAACACCGAACTGGACTGGATTGGAGTCCAGTTCCTGGTCCAACCGGACGGACAGGCCGGTCCGGTCCGGTTTTCAAAACCATGCTTTCATGGTCTGTCAACCTTAACGTATAACATTATGGTCTCAAACATTAGAACAAGGTGATTGGAACACCAATTGCACCATGTTATGTTGTGCAATTGTTAATACCCTAAAGTTTTGACAAGTTGAGGTTGATTGAAATTGTCTCCAATGTTTATATTAATCATATTTTACATTTAAGAATGTTTATTCAATGTTGTGATTATATACAATTTATTGTATATCGTCTCTCCTAAAATACAATTGAAATCAGTTGTGTTTAAACCACTAATTTGACAACACGGTGATGTCTTTGTCAATTGACCATAAAGTGCCTAATAACATTCTTTAGTTCATTTCTTCCTCTCCTCATCCTAAACTTTCTTTAGTCCTCACATGATTGTGATTTAGCCTCTTAAATCAACTAATGTTAGTACAAGGGATATATTTGTTACAAACCTAAAACTTAAAGGATCATGTGTTTATATACTTAGAGGACAAATTTGGCGATTTACTCTAAACTGGTAGTGTTCCCATGCGCGTTGCACCGTGATGTAGCTTGCACCGAAAATTCTACCATGATCCTAATTATCAAAATGTGAACACAAAAACATGTCGTTACCATTTTCACTCCAACATAAAACCCTAAGGTATTAAAAGACTTATCACAAACCCAAGTTCCAATATCACCTAAACACTTAATATTCTTATAAAAGAGACACTCTTTTTAACTAGTATTTTCCCCTAACGCGTGTTGCGCCCATGAAAAACGGGTCAAAGCAAAGCTCTAATAAGCTCAATTTGATTATAACATCTCACGATTTAACGCGTTATCATCGCAATCTCAAACTTATAAATTATAATATGATAAAAAATGTGAAAGGAATAATATTACATATTGTTAGGTTTAAAAATATAAATAGAATAAATGTATCATGGCGGGTTGCGGGTAACAGCCCACCATCCTTGAAATCTGTCAAGCTAAGATTGCACTTGCTTCAAAGTCTATATATTACTTTTAAGGTTATCACAACCACACAATAAAGCCCAACCAACAAATCTTAACCATAGAAAGATCGAGGTCTCAATGATGGCGAGTATACGATGCCTGAGACGATCTAATACTCGCCATCATCGGCCTAATGGAATAAACATTAATTATAACCACATCAAACATTACTAAGCAACAAAGATTCATTTTCTTGTGGAACCAAGACCAACCGGTCAATCCCAACTGCGAACACTTGATAAGATTTCGAGTTGTAAGCCCTTGATCAACTCATTGTTTAATTCAATTGCATAAACATTTTGTAGCATGATTGAAAATTCAATCTTCAATGAATTGACATAACCAAAAACCAAACTAAGACCTATGAACTTCTGGGTCATATTTGGCACTTGAATGATTATTAGTGATGCTAACTTATTTGAACCCCTTTTGCTTTATTATTAGAACGATGATAGTCATCTACGCGATCCTAGTTTTGTGCCTTGGCATATTCTCTATGGGCCACCCACTTAGTTGTCTACTTTATATAGACATAGTAGTTTAATTTTGGTGATAAAAACCTATATACAATCTACTTGGTTGGGTAAACAATTTTATCGGCCCCGTGCTAGTACAATGTTTATGAAAGTTGGTCAGTTCATACGTGCAGAATGTGTTGAGCACGGCCTCGTGATTGAGGTGGGGTACGACTACAAAGCATGGAAGTGCCTCCATGTAAGCCGAACCCGTTTCGGGTACCTGTTCGAAACGGAAACGCGTAGGAAACGTTTCCCCTGCGCTTCGGTTTCGCGGGGACTGCACTGGGACGTTTCCAACATGTTTCCTTAATGTTTCTTGTTAATTTTAGTTGCCAGAGTTCATCCGTGTTGTTGTGGTTGCTGGGATAAAACTTGAGAAAAGGTAAAGAGAAAGGAGAAGATAAGTAACGAAAAGGAGTTCCCTTAAAACTTATCTTTTAACTAGTAGGAATACAATGCAAAAAACTGCAATATCTTGCAGAAAGCACTGTTTAAAAACAGTGACAAATTGACAATTGAGTAAAAAAATTCTTTTTCTTCAACAAAACTTTTTGAAGGTTTGAAGTCTGTTTTGAATTTGTTTAATACTTTGATGTTTATTTTCAAATTTGTTTAATATATTCATACTTTTTATATTTTTTTGCCATAACTTTGTCGTACCCGTATCTTGAATTTTATTTATATTTGTCGTTTCCTGTACCCGTACCATCCACGTACCCACGTCCCGTACTCGCATCGATGCTACATAGGGGTACGACCCCGTGATTACTTTTGGGGAACAATTTGTATTGTCAGATGTCAAATCACGAGGGTGTGCTAAATTAAGTACGCGGATGTGTTTAAAGTTGGTCTGGGCGTGCTTAATGGGGCACGACCCCATGCTTTGACTTCAAAGATCGGTTTTTTTAACTTCTTGCTAAATAAGCTTCTTTTGTTCATTTTGATCTTTTGAATAACTGAAAATATAATTTAACATTTTAAATTCTTTTTCATATTTTTTGGGTCATATTTAGTAATAATTGATTTGCTTTTGATAAGTTTTATGTGTATGATTTAGAGCACATAAGATTGGCTTTAGCAACTTCAGCTTCTCTTACTTTTCTTTTTTGTTCTGAAGTATGCTTTAACTTCTCAAGATGTGACAAGTAAATCCTCAAAAGCATTTTTTCTACTCCCATTGTTGTAGATTTATTGTTGAGATTTCTTAAACTCAGACCGGCCAGACCATCTATCTCAAATCTGTTAAAGTAGACAAGTTGATTACATGAGTAGGTTATCCTTTGAGCTATCGATCCAGTGATGAAATATGAATATTTACTTTGATCATATTTTCACTTCAATATTAAATCGCTGATAGTAGAGTTTCAGGAATCTCTTCACTAGAGTGAGCCTTGATTAAAATCAATAACTTTTGGAGTATAAGCTTAGTCTTTTCATTTCGATATCTGAAGATACTTAAGTGCTCAATAATTTGCTTTAAGATGGCTAGGCAAATCTAGTATATATTTTTTCTCATGATCATGGTGCTTGAGAACTCCATTTGCTTTCTAAACTGCAAACTTTATCATTTTAGTTATATACCCAACCTTTAATACTTTTGTTCCTTTCATTATTCTCTCTACCACTTCAGATTAGTTAGGGATGGCATCACGAGCATTTTGCCGTTGTTGTTCTAGACAAAGCATATTACAAGCATGTTCCCTTGAGCTTGGAATTAAAAAAGAAAAACATAATGAGACAACGACTTTGTGAAGACATCAACAATCTGATCATTTGTTGAAATAAGCTAAACTGATAATTTCTCTTAAGCAACCTTTTCTCTAAGAAAGTGGAAATCGACTTCTACGTGATTTGTACACGCGTGAAATACTAGATTGGAAGATAAATACGTAGCCCCTAAGTTGTCACACCATAATGTCGGGAATGATTTCATCAGAACATGAATCTCACGTAATAATGTCTCAAGCCAAGTCAATTTAGCAAATGTATCAGCTAATGCCTTGTATTCAGACTCTGTAGATGATCGAAATACAGTTTTCTGATTTTGTGTACACCACGAAACTAAATTAGATCAAAGATATACTGCATATCTGCTCGTGGATCAACGATCATCGGAGCACCCAGCTCAATTTGCATCCAAAAAGGCACTCAAGGAGTTGAATGTCGCATCTGTATAAGCATGTAAGGTGGAGGATGAGGAACGAGAGATTAGAAGGCCATGAGCCGTAGTCCCATGAAGATACCCCAAGATGCGCTTAACCACTAACCAATGGTTCACAATAGGTGAGTTGAATGTCATATATGTATAAGCATGTAAAGTGGAGGATGAGGAATGAGAGATCAGAAGGCCATGAGCTGTAGTCCCATGAAGATACCACAGGATACGCTTGACCGTTGATCAATGGTTCACAACATGTGAGTGCATGAATTGGCAAACTTTATTAACTGCAAAAGTAATGTTTAGGCAAGATAACATGACATATTGTATAGCACCAACAACTTAGCGATATTTAACCGGATCCTCATATGCGGCACTGTCACCAAGTGTCAAATGAGTGTTATGGGGATGGAACCAGTTTGGAATGAGATAAGTTTGTCCGATCTAATAGCTCATTAATATACTTTTGTTGCAAGAGGATGATGTCATCCCTTTATCACCTCAATGCCGAGAAAATATGACAAGGGACCCATGTCTTGAACCGCAAAGGAATGACTTAAACTGAAACACTTAAATCAAATCAATCAACAAAACCCACAATTAAAATTAGGGTTTCTCTCAATGTAGCATAACAATCGTGTAAACCCATGATACTAACATCCAAATTTCATCGATAAACACGTAAATTAAACCAATCAACAAAACCCACACATTCAAAATCATGGTTTCTGTGAATGTATTTATGAAAATTGTTCAATACCCATGATGATTACATCAGAAAACCCTTAATATATCCAGTCAACGAAACCCACATTCAAAATCCGGGTTTCTATCATTGTAGTCGCAACTATCGTGCATAACCCATGATAGTTACATCTGATTTGTCACACCCCCGCTAAGAGCGGAAACACGGGGATATAACGAGACGGGATCGTCATAACACATGGTAAGCGATAGAGATGCAATATAATAAATGATGACAAGCGTGTCATGACGACACCCGAAAACAAGGGGACTTGTGTCGTGTTTAGTCAATATTCACGACAACATAGCCATAAGCATAAACACGATAAATGATTCACACACACAAAGATGATAACATTGTAATGCATTTCCCACAACCCGGGAACAAGTTACAAAAGTATGATGTTTAAAGCAGACTACAACAATGATTTTAGGAAGACAATGTTCAGTCTCAAAATGCATCCTAGGGTCTCCACTAAGGCAGCACACCTAGATCTTCAATTAGCATGATCACCTGAAAAGATATGCTCAAAATGATCAACAAAATTGTTGGTGAGCTCGCAGGTTTAAAAGTAAATAAGTAATTGATGTTGTATAATAGTTGTGGCGGAATACCGTGAATACAGTTATAAGTAAGCAAAAACACATGACATGAGCTTTACAACCAAACATAACGACGTACACAAAGAATCTTGTCGGAATATATTCACCCAATGCCTGTTCCTGGCTACTGTTGGTACTAACTAGTATACCAACAACAATGGTGGGGGTGTCAACCCAGTAGTACTACCAATACCTATCCGTCGGTTCCCACACTGGAATTAAATGGTTGTAAAGAAAAAACCACATAGCAGACCAAAGCATGTATCAGATAAGTACTCACAAAACAGTATCACGTTGATTCCAAGTATGTAAATTGTATGTAAGTTGTACAGCATAGAAAACGGGTGAGCATACTTTTCCCCCATGTTTGTAAATGATTGAAAAGTTGTATAAGCATAAAAAGGGGCCACGAAACTCACTTGTTAAGTGGTAAGTATGAATGA
>BJCM01272302.1:0-11913 GCA_018326385.1 Flaveria bidentis | reverse complement strand
GGAATTAAACAATGTCATACTATTTGCTTATATGATCATCTTTGTGTTATGCTTATGGCTATGTTGTCGTGAATATTGACTAACACGACACAAGTCTCCATTTGTGTTCGGGTGACGTCATGACACGCTTGTCATCATACTTATATTGCTTCTCTAACGTGTACCATGTGTTATGACGATCCCGTCTCGTTACATCCCCGTGTTTCCGCTTTAGCGGGGGTGTGACATTGGACGTTTAGATTTTGGGGGGCTACACCGAAAAATCAAAAATATAAATGTGTGTTCTGAAAACCCCGCCTCTTATATTTTTTATATTATTAACTTTCTCTATTAACCAATTTAACTACTCTTTTCCTCCTCAAATGTGTTGAGGTGTGAAGGTCGTTGGGCTTTCAAGTGGAGTTATAGGCCTGGCCAATTGAAGTTTTTTTTAAACCTTAATTATCTTTATATATAAAGCATTGTCATTGTATTGTAATCTTGTCCATTGAGCTTAATAAAAATACCTAGTTGCAGAGAGTGGACGTAGGTCATCTTGACCGACCACTATAAATTCTCGTGTTCTTATTGCTTTCGTATGCGTGCCTATAATGTGTTTATTTCCGTTGCGTAAATATACCTAACAACTGTTATCAGTGCATCAGGCTCTAGATTACTATTATTTTCCCCAACCCTGCCATCTAGGGTTCGCCGTCGTTATCACCTAGTGTTTCCGCCGCTGCCGCCGCCGCCACCACCATGGGTTTCCGCTGCCGCCGCCGAAATCGTCTAGGATTTCACGCCCGCCTAGGGTTTTGGTTTGAAGTATTGGATCTGGTTTGTCTATTCTTTGTTAACTAGTTATCAACTGTTCAGTTTGCCTGTTTCATTTGTTTTTTGTCTCTAGTTTGCTATTATGACCGATGACAGGAAGACTGTGATCGAGAAGTTCAATGGCACTGATTTTGGTTGGTAGAAAATGCAAATAGAGGCATTACTGTGTCAAAAGGATTTGGATAATGTACCGAAAAAGAAACTAGAAGGTATGGAGAAAGCTAAAGAAGCAGTTTGGAATTTCAAGAACAAGAAAGCTAGAGCGACTATTATGTTATCTTTGATGAAGAATGTTTCTTTTAACATCATTAAAGAAACCACTTCAAGTGGTACGATGTTGGATCTACAAATATGTATGAAAAGCCGTCTGTAGGTAACAAGGTGTTCTTGATGACGGAACTTTCATGACGAGAATAAAAGAGGGAAGCTTAGCCACCTCCCACATTAATCTTTTGATATCTGTTCTTACCAGTTTAAAATCAATGGGAATAAAATTTGATAATGACACTTGAGCTTTGGTGTTGTTGTCTTCACTGCCTGATAGTTGTTCCGGGATAGTAACTGATGTTACAAATTCTATGGGTGCTAACGACCTGACATTTGAAAAGATTCGAGACATTATGATAGGTGAAGACATACATCTGAAAAATGCAAATGTTGGATCGTCTTTTGAGATGTTACATGTTGGCAGGGGAGGAAAGAATAGTAGAGGCAGTGGAAGTCGGGGAAAGAGTTCAACTCGAACTCGAAAATATGTGAGGTGTTATATATGTAACGAGGATGGACATGTTAAGAGTCAATGTCCAAAAAAAAGTTTGAACACTAAGCTGAGGATGTCAATGATGGTGAAGTGTTTAATTCTTGAGGTTGAAAACAGTGTGGACTCTTGGATCATGGATTATGGTTCTTTGTTTCATATCGTACACATCAGTGAAATGTTAGGTGAATATGAAAACAAACGATTTTGGGAAGGTACATCTTGTTGATGGAAAAATGCTTGATGTAATGGGCATGGGTTATATTGATTTAATGACTCCATTAAGAACTACATAGAACTTGAAGAATATCAAGGTGATTCCAGGTTTGAAGAAGAAAACAATTTTTGTTAGTAAATTGGATGAACAAGGACCGGAAGTAAAGTTTGATGGTGGTAAATGAAGGGTAATCAATAGGAACCAGGTGATTGCTCGTGATGATAAACATGGGTCATTGTACATGGTGGAGGTACCTATCGAGGTTTGGTCAACCCGGTTAATCAAGTCAAAGTCGGGTTCGCTAAATCTACTACTAAGAGAGTTCATTTTGCAAACATGAGGTCTAGAGCAAAGATTGTAGCTGAATGTGGTCATAAGTCTTAACCAGTTAGAGGATTTTGTGACAGTGGGAGCATGGGGCATATTCTGGGCCTGGCCCATTGAACCTTCTTTTAAACCCTAATTATCTTCATATATAGAGCATTGTCATTGTATTGTAACTTTCCCTTGAGCTTAATAAAAATACCTAGTTGCAGAGAGTGGACGTAGGTCATTTTGACCGAACCAATAAAATTTTCGTGTTCTTTTGCTTTCGTGTGCATGCGTATAACAGTGTTTTTATTTTTGCAGCATAAAGATACCTAACAAAATATGGTAACCCTAGCTCGCCTCTTCCTCTCGTTGAGCCCTCTTTCAATTAAAACCTAATAGGAGAATCAATCCGTGATAATATCATTAGTTGGTGATGGCAACGTCGATCGACAATATTAGAGCAGGTTATTATGTTTCCAGCTTCTTCTTATCCCTCTTTTAATTAACGATAGTCGTAACTCCACGTTCAGATTTTATTCATCAGTTGATGTAATTAACCTCCAACTAGGAGATTGTTAGGTGTGAAGACTGATTAAAGGCAACCAACCCTAGTTTTTTTTGGTCGAGGTAGTCGGCCCTTATATAAGCAAAATAAACAAACAAACAAACATACCCAACGAGTCCTACTCATATATTAGGGTCTGGGAGGGTGGGATTAGGGCAAATATTATCAAATATAGAGGTTACTCCCAAGGAGACCCTCTGCTCAACAAAACATCCTTCTTTGTGTTTTTGCTGCAAAATTTCTGTTTTATTGTTTTTAGGTATCGTGCAATGTGTCCAAAGCAACATGATAACTTAGATCATTAGCAATCAAAGTTAGTAAGGAAAAAGTAAACACCACACAAAACAAACCACATTAGACATATAAATCTGTAAAGGCTCCAACCCAAACCTAGAGAGTGTTCTGGGTCCCTGCTACTATAAAACCTAAGGTATGACGCCCCAAGATTAGTTCTACTCTACACGTGTCCCTATCATCTATCCTACATCTCCAAAAGTTCCTATCATCGATCATGTCCTCCGAGAGGTGCACGTATAGGAGATCCTATCTAATCTTCTCCTCCTATGTCATCTTGAGTTTGCCTCAACTCCTCTTCCCCTCCTTTGTTAGGGTCTCCACACCCCTTGTGGGGTGGTCGGTTATCTCCTACGCATATGGATGAACCACCTCAACCTCCCCTTAGAACATTCCTTATCATGCCAATCTTTGTGTTCCACACATCCATCTCAGCTACATCCAACTTCTAGGCCTGAGTATTCTTGATAGGCTAGCAATTGGTTCCAATTAACATGGCCGCTTAATTGCGACCCTATAAAAATTTCCTTTCAAACTATTCGAGAACCTCTTGCACTAACTTGCTTGCACACCATAAGCTACATAATAGTCAACATCTTCATTGTTCTAGACAAATGAACCCAAGTACTTAAACTTGGCAGTTTGTATTACAACTTGGCCTTCAATAGTGATGTGATCGTTCTCCTCTCTATTATCCCCACTAATGTTACAATGCAAGTACATGGTTATATATCAACTAATCACAAGCCTTAAATAAGAAGGAAGATCAATTACCTAATTATAATCATCACCTATAAAGTAATAAAATTAATCTACTAGTTGTAGCCACAGACTTAGGTCTATTTAGACCACATTAATCACACGTTTTGTTTTTTTATTCTTAATTTTTGTTTTAGTGTGTTTCTATGTAATTTGTTCAACTAGTTACAACATATGAGAAACCTTCTTAAAAAATGAGCTAGTCAGACACTAGACCTTAAATATTTATTTGAATGTCTTCATTATTAGTACCACTTGCTAGTGAATCCTTGCACAAAGAGTGTAGTTTATATAATATAAAATCCTACAGAATAAAGTAAAGTCAATGCAATAATAAAACTACGCAGTATACTTTCCTAACAAATAATCATCATGATTACAAACAACCTAAGAAGTCCATTAAGCTATACAATCCATCAATAAAAAATACAAATAAACCAGATAATGATTAAGGTATTTAAACACCCAAACTCTACAAGACGACCCGCTTCCTTCAACCTTTAACATCTATTTTTTAGTCTTTCTTGCAAAAGGTTTTGAATCATCTATAAATGTCCAAGATCCTCCATGAAAACCTTTAACTAAATAAAAATAAGTCAACCTTGTTTAGAAAAATAAATGTGACATGAATATGCACAATAAGAATGTGATAACACTGTAAACTCACGATTGTGTTAATCAAGTGTGATTATGAATTGACCTTAAGTGTGTGTCCTCACAACCCTTACCTTAAATATTTATTTGAATCTCTTCGTTTTTAGTACCACTTGCTAGTGAATCCTTGCACAAAGAGTGTAGTTTATATAACATAAAATTCTACAAAATAAAGTAAAGTCAATGCAATAATAAAACTACGGAGTATACCTTCCTAGCAAATAATCATCATGATTACAAACAACTTAAGAAGTCCATTAAGCTATACCATCCATCAATAAAAAATACAAGTAAACCAGATAATGATTAAGGTATCTAAACACCCAAACTCTACAAGATGACCCCCTTCCTTCAACCTTTAACATCTATTTTTTTAGTCTTTCTTGCAAAAGGTTTTGAATCATTTATAAATGTCCAAGATCCTCCAAGAAACCCTCTAACTAAATTAAAAAATGTCAACCTTGTTTAAAAAATAAGTGTGGCATGAATATGCACAATAAGAATGTGATAACACTGTAAACTCACGATTGCATTAATCAAGTATGATTGTGAATTGACCTTAAGTGTGTGTCCTCGCAGCCCTTACTAGACATGTTAATGGATTTGATATGCTCGTAATGAAGAGGCAAAGGGTGGAACTAAGGTACCTCCTCATTAACCAATAAACTATTTACAAATGTCGATTCTAAACCGACTAATGGGGAAGACATCTTCAAACCTAGGTGGAATCCATTAAGATCAAATAGAGAATCATGAGAAGCTTAGATGGTTTGTATGGAGATTATGATGACATCCAAGTTTAGCATATTTATAATTAAGAAAATGCATCTTAACAAGTTAGCAAGGAACCCTTTGCAAGAAGATGTTTCTCAAAACGCTTTAAGGTCATCAACAAGACCTACCTCAATCCCAAGAAAACTTCATGATTTTGTACTCAAATATGGGATTAATCGAGGTGTGCATAATGTTGAAAACAAAGACTTGATACTCCTGAAACAAGAATAACCATATAATTCAAGAAAAAAGTTCACAAGAATGGATGGAAGGCAATGAGGTTAGAACTCGAAACCATCAACAATGACAAAACTTGGCAATAACTTGACCCACCCAAAGGGATTAAACCCATAGGATTGAAATAGGCGTTTAAATATTAAAGAAAACCCAAGTCAAGGGGTATGTCCAAAAGCATGGAGTGGACTACGACAAGGTATTGGCACCTGCCATTAGACTCGTACTGTAAGGCTCCTAATCTCTTTGGCGGTAAGCGAATAATGAGAAGTACACCATTTAGATGTGAAATCAACGTTTTTGCATGAAAAAAAAATATATAAAGAGGTCTATGTGATGCGACCGAAAGGATTCGAGAAGAAGGGACAAAAACATAAGGTCTTTAAACTAACAAAGGCCATGTAAACAAGCCCTGAGAACATGGAACACAAAGTTAAATGACATCGTAAGGAAATTAGGTTGTCATAAGTGCTTACACGAATAGGCGGTAAACAATAAGGTCGATGCTAGTTATTATTCCGTTAGTCGTCGTCAACATATCGTGGGGCATCTCAAGTTTTAATAAGAAAATGGAAAAAAAATTGAGATTGAGTGATCTTGGTTTCCTCTCATATTATCTAGGAGTAGAACACAATAAAAATGAAAAGAAATCACCACAAACAGGACTCCTACCCTAAAAAAAGTTATAAGAGGCTGGTGTGGAACATTCTAATATCATGAACTATAATGAATTAGAACTAGGCAAGGTTGTTTAAGCAATAAGTTATAAGCAATAAGCAGGATGCTTACGCAATTTACTTCACATTCGACCCAACTTGGCATATTTGGTCGATGCAGTAAGCCCCAAAAGAAACTCACTCGCAAGCAATCTAATAGACACAAAGGTATGTCAAAGGCACCGTGATCTTTGGAACTAAATATAGACAAGGAGCAAAGAATTTAGTCGGTTTTAGCGACGGTCACCATATCGATAAGGATATGGACAAAGTATGATCACGAACGTGTTCGACTATGAAAGCGCCCTTGCTCTTAAAAGTAAGCTACTATAGCTCTATCCTCATGTTAAGCCAAGTTCATGGTAGCCAAAAACAACTATATGTCACCATTTGGCTTGTACAGCTCTTAAAAGTGAAGTAGCCGATTAGGAGAAGCAAAAGATAAAGTTGAAGACATGTTAGCAATTACATTAATGAAAAATCCCTTGATCATAGGGAACGCAAACACACACATACCATTTTGCTTGGGAGTGTGTAGAAAACAAGCAAATCAATGTAGAGCGTGTAGTGGTGACAAGCAAAGTGTAGATATCTTAATGAAGTTTATCAAGAGAATTAAATTCAAAGGAACGCACGACTTACTCGAAGTCAAAGACCTCCCTAAAACATGTTGAAAATTAGAGACCCATGATCCACAAGTCGGTGGCGGGTCTAAGGGTTAATAAAACAAGTTAGTTTGATTAGGTTATGCAGCTCCTACTTTGTGGAGATTGGAAACTTAGTTTAAAACTAGTTCTTGTATAGAAAGTTAAGTAAGGCAACTGTGTCATTGTAATTCAGTTTTTTTAGGACTTTTTTTCTGAATAATATTACTTGGAAAAGTTCTTTTGTAGATCACTTTGTGTTTGCGTTCACCGATTCTAGAGATTCAAGAAATGGCGTGTGATAATAAAACCCAATCCTTAATTCTACAGATCGTGGTGTGTGTGCGTGTGTTTACACTTAAGCGTCTAACAATACAAAAGAAAGCACATGTAAGAGCAAGAAGGTCAGGGTAACAAGCAAACAAACAAGAATGGAGAAGAAAGGTATAACTCACTAGTTATAAACATTGACACTTTGTGTGCTACACACGTACACATGCACGTCTAAACAAGATGGCGTACACAACCAGTATTAGAAATATAAATCAAGATGGAAATAAGAAACAAAAGCATGTTAAATAAATAAAATGAACATAAAACTAACCTGCATATGGTCATCATGAAGAAAGTACACATCCATATGATCCACAAGAAAGCTCATCTATGTAAATATCTTGAATAATGTGTGAACCTGTAGCACCAACACTATACCCTTAAGCAAAGAAAACTTAAGTTTAATGGTAATGAAAAGTCATAAAAGCAACTAAAGAAAGTCACTTTAAGAAAATAAGCCGTCACTCTATAATATAATGGCATGTGCTTCTTTGTTACTTCAGGACCTTCTCTGTAGTTCTAGTTCCACACACAAATAAAAGTTAAAAGAGTACGACTAGGAACAATATGAACATAATCGATTGGTAAGGAAATATGATTCTGATTTAAAAATTAAGATAGTTACCACTCGGGTGTAGCTTGTAACACGCCATCGGAGTCAGGTAGAGAAGTACCAAGACCATACCATGAACAATGTTGCAGCATTTAGTATGGGTTAGAATAAATGAAGATATATAAAATCTTTAAATAAATGATTGAAAATAAGAACTTACTCGAAAAAATGAAGCATATTGTTTCCGACCACAATTGTTTCAGTTGTAAGAGTTTTAAGCAAACATATAGTTATTTCTCAAATTGTGGAAGTAGACTGTTAACAAATTAGAAGAAAACTGAGATCGACATCAGCAAACACGCTTCCAATTACAGAAACAACATTTTCTCCCAACACTGAAATGCTTCTTCACTTGTGCATTCAGCTGTAATGAGCAAAAATAAAAATAAAATATAAGAACACATATGTACACGTCAAGCTGTTAATGTAATATTGCCGTTCATGTTGAAGTAAACACATATGTTGCATGTAAAGCTGTTAATGTAATATCAAACAAATTAGTGGTTGCAGGATATGATACTACAAATATTGTTGGTCTTGTTGAAGTTGGTTTTGTTGAAGTTGACCTTTAAATGTTCTCGGTACCTATGTTAAGACTGTAGTTAAAATAAGATGAAATTCTAAACAGGGAAAAAATCGAGTGTTATAAAAACTGAAACCATACCTCCTTAGAAATAACTCTCCAACAGCAAACAACCTAATCCTTATATCCAACATTTAATAAATAAATAATAATTTAGAAAAAGAAGGAAACCAGATAAGGAATAAGATATTTAAACTCACACTTCTACATGACCCTCTCTTCATTCAACCCTAGGCCGCCAACCTCCTTGGTCTTTCTTGAAAACAGTTTTGCGTCATCCATATTTCCACGCTCCTCTCCAAGCGAAAAAGAGTTAACAGGGGAATAGTGCCTCTAGATATGTTACGAAAAAACCTATAATTTAATCAAAAGAATTCGACTTTGGTTAGAAACGAAAGTTTAGCTTGAATCTACGTAATAGGATTGTGATAACACCCTAAAGTCATGATTGTCTTGATCAATCCACCGATCATATATGTTAATACCTATCCTGATATATAGTAAAGAAATCCAAACCTATCATCTACGTATTCCTCCCAAGTCATGCCTAATTGTTTCCATTGAAAGAAGCCTACACACTAAACAGAAATAAAATAATAATAACTGCTGCCTCAAATATGTTGCCACAACCCTTTGATTTAATAAAAAGAATCCCATATTAACTGTTGCCTCAAATATGTTACCACAACCCTTTGACTATCCATAGCAAGGCCCAGTCCGGATCCAAGTACACCTTCACTGGAACCTAACAAAATATCATGATTAAAAAAATATTGTCATACTAGAAACACCAAGTAAATTCAATGCTAGAACATAGAAGATCATGAGAGTAGAAGATAAAACCAGCAAATTGTCTTCAGCATGCCTGGACCACATTGTTGTAGTATTTTATTTCTGAACGGGTCGGTTGAATGGGTTGTTTCGGAAGGATCAGGTGGACTGTTTTCCAAGTCAAACAAAATTGTTGGAATCTGCATGAGAGGTAGAGTCATGGAGAAGTTGTTTACGTTTTTAGTTTCATTTTTCAATGGATAAGCTATAGCAGTAGCTTTTAAATTTTCTTATTCAATTAATCAAGTTTGCTTCTTTGGTAAGCTTTTGGTGGTTTCAATCAATCCGACAGAAAATCCATCCCATACTCTGTTCTCGTTTTGCTTTGCATCTCTTATTTATACCAACAAGTGTTACACCCCACAACACCTGCAAACAAACATAAGCACTCTTAATTCAGGAATTGAGGAAGGAAGGTTGCATTTAGGGAAAAAAATTGAAAAATAGCAAGATACTTATCAAACTGATAAAGATGCTTCTTCTGCTACTTCCTGTGAGGAAGCCCACGTGTTGATAACGTTTCAAAAAGCACCTACAACAAAACAAGGCAAGAAGAAAACGGTGCACTCAACACACAATAACCAACAACTCAAAAGGAAAAATCATACCATGGCGTAACTCGAACCCACGTACACCTTCAATTGAACCTAACAGATATCAAGATATGAAAAATATTGTCATATTAGCAATATCAATAAAATTTAAATGCTAGAAAAATGAATGATCATATATAGTCAAAGATAAATACCAGCAAATACCGTTCAACATGCCTAGACCACTGTGTTACACCAAATACACCAGCAAAACAACACAATAACACCAAACCAAGAAAAAAAAAAGGTCCACTCCATACACAAGCTTTCCTTAGACATGTTAGCATTAGACAGAGGAAAAGATAACGTGGCGAAAGAAACAATTCAAACAAACCAAAAGAAAAAGGTGATCATGAGAACTAAAGAAAAACCTGAAAAAGGTGATCACAATGATGTGGAATCCGACATTCAGTACTATGGCATACCTACAAATACAAACCGATTAGAAAAACTCACATGCAAGGAAATTAAAAAATCACTGGAATCTTAGCTAATACGAAAAGGCATGTGATAATGAAACCTAATCCTTATGTCAAAGCGTGTAGGTATACAAATATATATCCATTTGCTGCCAATCTCTTTAGTCTTTCTTGAAAACAGCTTTGCATCATCTATATTTCCACACTCCTCCAAGAAACATATAACGGATTACTGCCTCCAATATGTTACTAGAAATCCTAGAATTTTGATCAAAAGAATTCAGCTTTAATTAGAAAAAGAGTAAGCATGAATCTACACAAAAGAATTATGGTAACGTACACCCTATATATATTCATTATTACTTTGATCAAGTGAATTGTGAATTGGCCTTGCATGTGTGTCCTAGCTGTCCACCTATCACATATGTTAGCACCTTTTCTATGTTCATAATGAAAAACCATTTTAGCTACCTATTTACTAACAAGTCATGCCTAACTGTTTCTATTGAAAGAAGCCAGTATTGGGTAAAATCGGTTTACCCGACCACAAACGGTAACAACAAATGCGGAATTAACCTTCGTTTGGTCAAAACCTCCCCAACCTGTTTGAACCTGTGATGGTGCAAAAATAGCAAGTAGGGTATGCCAATCCAAAACAATAAGGAGACAACAATTTTAGCGTGGAAAACCTCTCAAGACGAGAGTAAAAAACCACGGGACTACTAGAGCCACTTCAAATCCACTATCACCAAAATAAAGAGTAATACAAGATCCTCTCTAGATACACTAGAGGCATACAACAATCATCATACACTTGGAAGCAAGTAACATCAAGTATATGCAATCAATGACAAAGAAGAAGAAGAGATATCACCAAATCTACAGATACGAACAGAGGCTGTAAAACCCGACTTCCAGATCTGATTTAACGAAACCAACCGTTGGATATCGACGCCCAGGTGTTGTGAAGCTTCTGTCCCAATTTCACGATGATCCAACCGTTCAATCTCCGGGAAAAGATAGATCTTCGAGACTATGCAGAAAGTGACGGGAATTCTCTTTTCTCCTCAAAACTCTTTCAAACCCTTGTATTCAACTTTGTGTGTATTAATTATTATTTTAATTACAATCCCTGTACTTTTATTCTATCATAACCCTAGTAGGCTAATGATAATGGGCCATACAAATGAGTATTTGTTGGGTTTTCTTCATTGGCCCAAAAACATACCCAACAAATCTCCCCCTTTTAGCCTATGAAGAAAAGCTAGCCATCCCAGCGATGGAGCAACAAATCTTCAACTTCTCCCTTGCTAAAGCTTTAGTCAACATATCGAAACCATTATCATTGGTGTGAATCTTTTCAAGTTCAAGCTTCTTGTCTTCAACAGCATCTCTAATCCAATAATACTTCACATCAATATGTTTTGTTCTCTTGTGATACTTAGAGTCTTTAGCAAGGTGAATTGCCCTTTGATTATCACAAAAAACCACGTATTGTTATTGCATAAAGCCAAGCTCTTGCATAAATCCTTTCAACCACAACAGTTCTTTGCACGCTTCTGTTGCTGCAATGTACTCAGCCTCAGTGGTAGACAAAGCAACACACTTTTGCAGTCTTGATTGCCATGACACAGCTGCTCCTGCAAAAGTCATCAAATATCCAGAAGTGGACTTCATGTTGTCTTTGTCACCCGCCATATCAGAATCTGTCACAGAGTCTTCCCCTGCCTAATTAACCTATAAGCACCGGCTTTCCATTTCCAAAATTTATACCTAATTTGGAGGTACCACGTAGATATCTA
>BJCM01272298.1:0-27390 GCA_018326385.1 Flaveria bidentis | reverse complement strand
AGTTGTATTATTTGATAATTTTTATAAAAATATAATAAATTTTATTGAAATTTATTTCATATATCTAAAGTATCTATTAAAATATCCGAAATCTCTGAAAATATTTAAAATAATTAATATTTTTTTAAAATTTATAAAAATATTTTGGATATTTCAGATATTTCGGATATCCAAAATATCCGAAAATGCTCAAAATCACTATCCGAATCCGATTCCGAAATTTCGAATATCCGAATATCCGAAATTTCAGATATCCGATTTTCGGATTTTTTGATATTTCGGATTTGGTTTCGGATTCAGATATTTTTGAACACCCCTATCAAAAACGCAGGGTTAGGTGCCATCGCGCCCATACGACGAACGCATGTCACCCCTAGGAGTGTTCAAAGTTGGAAATCCAAAATTTCAGATATACTAAATTTTCAGATAGTTGAAATCATTATTTGTACCTGTATTCAAAATCTCAAAATGTCATTTTTTTATCATTTTTGGAATAACTAAATATATGCTATTATAAAAATAGTGTAAAAATCAACACATTTTAAAATTTTCTTAATATACGTTAAAATGTCTTGACCTAGTATTAAAAAAAGTTTAATATTTAAAAAAATACCAAAAGATATTTGGAGGATTTTAAATAATTGGATATCCAAAAATCCTAAAAATTTCTAATAACTATCCAAGTCAGAATCCGCATTTTCAAATATCTGATATTCGGAATCCAAATTACCAGATATTTCGGGTTTTCGGATAGGTATTTTTATAACACCCCTAGAATTGGTTGCGTCGTTTGAAACTTTGGGCTTGATTTGATGGTTTAAATGTTTTTTAAAAAATTCTAATCTATAATAAATCTTTTAAGAACAATTAAAATGGTTACTGGATAGATAAACATCACTGTAAATTTTTAAAATAAATAATAGAGTAAACGGTAGGTTCGGTTTGCAAGATTGTTTCAAGGTTGAAATCGTTAACCTGACTTTTAATCAATTTCTAATTGTAAATTGTAAACTAAGTCATATAAATCTTAAAATGATGAGAAGGTGTCAGTAAAACTACCTATATGATTCAGTTGATTACAATATTTTATGAAATTAAGACCACAAAGATTGCTTGTTTTGTAATCTTTTTTTCATTTCTTTGATTGTAACATTTTACGGTTTGTCGTTTTATCCATGGAAATTTATATGACGTTGATATGAAAATTTAAAAAAAATATGAAAAGTCAATAGAAATTGATATGAGATGTTGATATGACATGTTAAAGAATTATGTAATGTAAAACCATTGCTCAAGACCTAAGAAGTCAATTTTTTTTATTAATAATCGAAAAAAGATGGTGAAGGATAAAAGTCGGTCCCCCAAGTATAGAATTGGAATAAAGGGAGCTATTCGAGCTCATCACGGGTGGATTACATGCTATCACGCGTCATGTCCATTATCATGCATTTACTCAATTTTTATTTCTCATTTTGCCATCATTTGCTTAGTTTTCTAATACCATGCACTAGTATAATGATTACTAAAGATTGGTTTTATTTTATATACGAATATATGCACTATAATGTTTATAAAATGGAAGAATTTATACTTATACTATAATCTTTATAAAAGTAAAGAATGTAGTATGGTATTACTATAGTTTTTTGTAATTTTTTAAAAAAATATCATGTTTCCCAACTTATTACGTGTGCACCCCTCTATTATTTATGGTGTATACGGGTTACAAGTGTTATCATTTGTTATGTTTATGAGTTAAAAACTTTAATACTTTTTTAGAAGTTTTATAAATTACTTACAAGTTTTACTTGTTAACACAAACATTTTAAATTTACTTGCAAACCAAAGGATCCAACAATTTTAGTATTTTTAAAATCGTTTGTCAATGATCCAATGTACTTGGTTTAAGAAACCAAATAATAATAGCACTAACGTGTTTCAAAATAAACAATCGTTAAATCATGTTCTTAGATGAGTTGTCATTAAAGATAACAAAAGAGAAACAAAATGTATCCCTCTATCTACACAAAGTGAAGTTAAAGTTTCATTCAAGTGGTGCTAACCTTCCAACCAAGAATATCTTATATTTGAGAAGGTTAACTCTTTTTTAATGGAGTTCTTCACTTTGAAACTGCAAGTGTGAAGGTAAAATAGTTCAATAGTGTGCCAATATTCTATATATATATAAAAAGAGCTACAAGTGAGTTGCAAGAAGCTAGCAAGAGATGCTGAGTGTCTAATGGACCTCTTGTGACACCTTACACATATTCACATCGGCCGTGGACAGGAGAGATTCCTGGTTCATAAGGAATTTCTGGTCTCAAATATCAACAACGCGTTTTGAGCGTACTGGCTGTGGATGAGAGGAGAACTCCACAGTTAAGCATTCTCAGGTGGGAGCAATCCGGGGATGGGTGACCTCCTTGAGAAGTTTTGTTGGCAATTTCCGAAAGATTTGGAACATGTGTTAAAGGTGTCCAAGTCGAGTACCTTGGCGAGCAAGGCTAAGGAGATAAGTATTAAGTTAGGGATGATGCTAAAACTTCTTAATGTGATAAGATTAAGTGGTTAGGATGATTGAATAGTTATCTCCTATTATTTAGCATTATAGTCATAGTATAACTCGTTTTGGGTTTGCTATATATACCGAGATAGGGTCCCTATGTAACCAAGTTTTTGAGCTAGTTTTCTTGGTGTTTAATACGAGTATTTGGATGTTTAGCCAAATTCATATTATGTACCAATTCTTTCTTAGAGTTGGTATCAGAGCCAAGATCGTGTACTTCCTGTGATCAACACCGCTTGCGTCCAAGGAGCCGAGTAGATCACATTCCAAGTAACGTTCGACAGATTGAAGATCCAAGACTCGATCACGTACCCGGATCGAGAATAGCCGAGACACCAAACAAAACATGGCAGAAAAGAGTAACGCAACCATCCCTGCCATAGCTCCTAAAGACCCAAGCCCCATGTCATACAGTGCCCAATGCTTACTACGACTTACTACACCACATGGTCCATTCGAAAGAAGGTTTTGTTCAACATCCATGGTGTATGGGATGCAATTGAACCAGGCTCAACCGATCCCAAGAAGAATAACACTGCCATGGCAGTGCTGTTCCAAGCAATTCCCTAGAGCTTGTTGCTACAAATAGGGAATATGGCCATCGTAAAGGCAATATGGAATGCCATTAAAACACGCAATCTTGGAGCCGACAGAGGCAAAGAAGCAAGACTACAAACATTGATGAATGAGTTTGAAGGGCTAAAGATGAAAGACTCAGAAACAATTGATGACTTTGCATCCAAGCTATCTAGCATCTCATCAAGATCAGCCGCCCTTGGAGAAGTCATGGACGAAAAGAAGCTGGTGAAGAAGTTTCTATCGGGACTCCCTAGGCGTCACTATATTCAAATTTTAGCATCCATTGAGCGAACACTAGACCTCAAAACAATTGGGTTCGAATATATTGTAGGACGTCTAAAAGCTTACGAGGAATGCACCAAAGATGATGATGAGGCTGAGAACCAAAGTAAGCATTTATTCAATAAAACCGAAACAATTTCTAATAGAAATAGTGAATCCTTCAGGGCAAGAGGACGAGGAGGAGGGTCGAGGGGACGTGGACGAGGTCGTGGAGCCTCACAAGACCGCTCGTATCACGATCAAACTAAAAGCCAAGGAGAACACAAAGACAAAGGAAAACCTCAGCGTAATCTTTCAAAGATCAAGTGTTACCGCTGCGATAAATTTGGACACTTTGTCTCAAAGTGCCCAGATCGATTCAAGCAACAAGAAGCACACATGGCCACAACGAACGAAGAAGAAACCAATGGAGTAGATGCAACTTTCTTTATGATGAAGTGTGTGCAAGAAGTCGTCTATCTTAACGAATCAAAGGTCATCCCAAAGAACTTCAAGAACGACAACGATGACAAAGATGTTTGGTACCTAGACAATGGTGCAAGCAATCACATGACGGGAGACCGGTCCTACTTTTTCGAACTCAATGAACACGTAACTGGTAAAGTAAGATTTGGGGATGGATCAATAGTCACGATTAAAGGAAAAGGATCCATCCTATTTGAGGTAAGAAAGGCAAGCAAAAATTGCTTACTGGAATTTATTACATCCCGGATTTACAAAACAACATCATAAGTCTCGGTCAAGCCACGGAGGCAGGATGTGAAGTATTGATGAAAGACCACTACTTGCTAATGCGTGATAAGAATGGTACACTGTTGATGAAGGTTATGAGGAATAAAAATCGCCTGTACAAAGTCAAGCTCAAAGTTGGGGGACCAACCTTCCTTCAATCAAAGATAAATGAAGACTCGTGGTTATGACACGCGAGACTTGGCCATATCAACTTCCAAACCATGAAGGAAGTGGTTGTTGGACTTTCGAAGACCCATAACGAGAACAAGTGGTGTGAATCTTGCATGGTGGGAAAACAGATAAGGAAACCATTCCCGCACAAAGCAAAATTTCGGGCATCTCGTGTACTCGAACTTATGCATAGCGACCTGTGTGGACCAATAACACCGCCAACACTAAGAGGTAACAAATACGTTCTCGTTCTAATTAATGACTACTCACGCTTTATGTGGTCTTATCTTAGTAAAGAGAAGCACGAAGCATCAGTTATACTCAAAAGGTTCATGGTGATGGTGGAAAAAGAAACCGGGGAAAAACTCAAGACCTTGAGAACCGATAGATGTGGTGAGTTCACGTCAACCGACCTAAACCGATTCTTTGAGAACAAAGGTATAGCCCGACACTTGACTGCACCCTATACGTCACAGCAAAACGGTGTCGTCAAACGGCAAAACCACACCCTTATGGAGATGACCCGCAACATACTAAAAGCAAAACAAGTCCCGAACTATTTGTGGGGAGAAGCGGTCTGACACGCCACGTATATCATCAATCGAGTTCCTACGCGAGCACTGGTAGGGCAAACACCATACGAGAAACTCAAAAACAAGAAACCAAACATCGAACACCTTAGAGTATTTGGGTGCCTTACGCATGCAAAAAATCGAATCCCACCACTTAAAGAAACTTAAAGACATGTCTCAACCTCTTGGAACCGAGCCGGGATCCAAGGCATATCGACTTTATGATCCATGAAACCGAGAAATAATAGTAAGCCGAGACGTGATCTTCAATGAACATTTGGGGTGGAATTGGAAGAACCCAAATATAGAAGATCAGACTCACTCTGGAATGTTCACCATGCTATGGCGTAATACAATTGATACAGGAGTTGGGCCGATCACTCCTGACCCAAGTGTACCGAGCGAACAAACAGAGAAAGGGCCCGCTGACCACTCAAGCCCAAGCCCCTCTCAACCCGAAACTCACCCGAACCCAGAAACTCACCATGAACAAACAAACCACACCTCGAGCTCACAAACAAATCCACAAATCGAGCCGAAGCTGAACCCAAACCCGAACCCCAAGCGATCAACGAGATCAACCATTTTACCAGCAAGACTCGATGATTATGTGTTAAACGTTAATCACGAAGGAAAATTGCTTCTCACAAGTGATGAACCGAGAAACTTCGAAGAAGCAAAGATGAAATCAGAATGGTTGAAAGCAATGCAAGCTGAAATTCAATAGATTGAAAAGAATAAAACTTGGTCTTTAATGGAACTTCCAAAGGGAGCCAAAGCAATCAGCTCGAAGTGGATTTCAAAGATAAAACGGAACGCTGACGGATCGATAAGCAAACACAAAGCTCGACTCGTCGCTAAAGGCTATGTCCAACAATCGGGAATAGAGTTTGACGAGGTGTTTGCCCCCGTAGCACGGATCGAAACGGTGAGATTACTCATAGCTCTTGCTGCTAATAACAATTGGGAAATCCATCATCTAGGCGTGAAAACGACCTTTCTACATGGAAACTTAAAAGAAACTGTTTATGTCTCCCAACCGGAAGGATTCGAGAACCCGAAGGAGCCGTACAAAGTGTACAAACTGGCAAAGGCACTATACGGTCTAAGGCAAGCCCCAAGAGCTTGGAATGTGAAACTAGATGGATTTTTGAAAACCATAAACTTTCACCAATGTGTGAAGGAACAAGCTGTGTATAGGAAGGAGATGGGAAATCTAATACTAATAATTGCTGTGTATGTTGATGATTTGTTCATAACAGGGTCGAGCTCAAGACTTATTTATGAGTTCAAGAGAGACATGGCCATGAAGTTTGAGATGACGGACTTAGGAAAGTTATCATACTACCTGGGTCTTGAAATATCACAAGGCATCGATGGCATAAAAATAAAATATGAGGCGTATGCTCGGAAAATTCTAAAGGAAGCAGGAATGGAAGACTGTAATCCGGTCGGTGTCCCGATGGAACCGAACCTAAAGTTGTCCAAGGCAGAGGATGAACTGGAAACAGAAGCAACCAGGTATCGAAAATTGGTGGGATGCTTACGGTATCTACTTCAAACCCGGCCGGATCTTGCTTATTCAATTGGAGTTGTGAGTCGATACATGCAGAAAATAAAGCTTCTTATGCAGCAACCATAAAGCATATATTACGATACTTGAAAGCTACTTTAAGTTATGGTATCAAATATCATCGTGAAAAAGATCCTAAGCTAATCGGGTTTAGTGATAGTAGCCATAATATTGATGAAGACGATGGAATGAGTACCACAGGGCACATCTTTTACTATGGATCATCTCCAATATCATGGTGTTCGCAAAAACAAGGAATAGTAGCCCTTTCATCATGTGAGGCGAAATACATCGCAGCTTGTTCGGCCGCCTGTCAAGCTGTATGGCTAAGGGAGCTGCTTAGTGAATTAACTAGGAAATCACCTAAGAAGGTACTACTACGAGTAGACAATACTTTGGCAATAGCTCTTGTGAAGAATCCTGTGTTCCATGGTCGGACAAAGCACATTAAGTCTCGATACCATTACATTCGAGAATGTGTTGAAGAAGGAGAGATCGAGGTTGAGCATATTAACGGTAAAGAACAGCGGGCCGACATCTTGACCAAAGCACTCGGTCGAATCAAGTATAATGAAATGCATAAGCTGCTAAAGTTAGAAGAATTCCCATTTAGCACTCAGAAATTGGAGGGTGAATGTTGACAATTTCTGAAAGATTTGGAACACGTGTTAAAGGTGTCCAAGTCGGGTACCTTGGCGAGCAAGGCTAAGGAGATAAGTATTAAGTTAGGGATAATGCTGAAACTTCTTAATGTGATAAGATTAAGTGGTTATGATGATTGAATAGTTATCTCCTATTATTTAGCATTATAGTCATAGTATAACTCGTTTTGGGTTTGCTATATATACCAAGATAGGGTCCCTATGTAACCAAGTTTTTGAGCTAGTTTTCTTGGTGTTTAATACGAGTATTTGGGTGTTTAGCCAAATTCATATTTTGTACTAATTCTTTCTTAGAGTTTTCACTCGAGCAACCAAAAACAAATCCGTAAGTTGTTCGTGGGCAAAACGGACAATATTATTGATGTAAGGGGCCGGGTGTTACACCTCTTGTGATTCTCAAACGAACCAATATCATTGTAACATGTCTTGGATTGAATGAAAAAAGTTCCCTTCCATTAACTATACTATTTATGTTGGTAAGCATGCAAATCAATGTATATATACAATGAAATAATAGATGCATAAATTTACTTATATGAAACCATTAATTTTTTTAACTTTTATATATGACTATATATATTCATATGTGCATAGGCAAATCATGTTTATAATTTATCCAAAATGTATGAGTGTGTATATAATGTTTTTATGCGTGTATATCATTTCAAGTTATTCAGGGCCGGTATTAGTAGTATGACTTATTTCATCCCAACGAAAATATACGACATTTATCATCAATTTACGACATTGATTTTATATTTGGTCAAAATAAGTTTTTATAAAAATTTTAATAGCATTTATATTGGTATTTAACCAATTAACTTTTGAATTCGTGAATTAATTGTATCAAATAGTTGAATTTTTTTTGAAAGTGAATCTGAATTCAATCCAAAATTGAATTAGATTTGAAGGATTCGATTTGTATTCCAATGCTAAGTCATAACCAAGTTTAGAATTCAATTCAACTAGTTTTTATACCCACTGCGCGTTGCGGCAGAGGGCATATACAACGTGATAAACCAAAGACTAGAATCGACCATTCTCATCACCAAACAAAATTTATATCAAAACGTAAAGTAATTCAAATTTATTTCGTCAAATGAAAATGTATTATATTCGACACGACTTCAATCAAAACTTACATTGAAACGTAACACAACTCAAAACATACATAAAAATAGACTTAATGGATTTAAATACTCTCAATTATTGGGAATTGACCGCTGTCACCCCCAAGTATCATTTTAGCGAATATACTCAAGTAAACAATTTTGTGTCTGTATCACCCGCCGTTTGATATAAAACAATGACAAAAATAATACAAAATGATATAAAACGTAAAACCCAATGATTAATACACATAACAATTGATATAAAATATATGACATAATAAACATATAAGACACAATGAGCTAACGTATTTAACAATTAACAAACTGACCAATATGTCATTCTCTTTAAAACAATAGAAGAACACGTGTCAAGCCCACATTCTTCTTAGACTTTTAGATTAAACATCCTTTTTGGTAACTCTACCCTAATAATTATATGTATATATTTTAATTCAAATTTCAAACTGAATCGAAAATCACAAATTCAAATTTCGTTAAAAAACCTTCAAATTGATTTGAACTTGAATTTAAAAATTTGACTTGAATTTCGAATTGTTGATCTTCGAATCAAATCAAATTATTCAACTCCTGAACACCGAACACCTCTAATTCACAACGGAGTCTTTATCTGCGTTGCTTATAGATTTATTGTAGTTTATATCTCTGTTAGGATCTCCATCTCTATTTTCTATCTCAATATAGATCCCCTATTTATCAATCTTTATATTTTTTGTGAGTATTTAAGAAAGACAAATAATATTAAAATACGAATTTGTTATTAAGATAGAGATACATTTGAAGAATGAGATTTGAAACGTCAAACAAATTTTATATATAGAAAAAGGAAACACATAACATATCACAAAGTTTGTTAAGAGTCAAAAAGTTATGCAAGAATCTACACTCTATTAACCAATATTTTTAAAACTGTATTGAACAAGAAACATGTCATCTTATCGGTCGATTGGTCTGAACTGGATCCCAGTCCGACTACCCAGTCTAACCGGCCGGTTCCTTAGCTACAAAGCGAATCTGGGTGGATCGGACTGCTGGTACGACCGAATCCTAGTCTAACCAATTCGACCGACTAGTCTGATCCAAGTCACAAAACACTACTATTAACTGTAGAATAGCATTTATATAGCTTATGTTGTCATCAAAACTTGAAATCAGATTGTGTTTTCTACATACATCAGTTAAATTTAATTTTTTTCTATCTATGTATCACACGAGTTTAAAACCTAATGTGTGTATATATAACGTCACATAAAAACACACAAATCAACATAATAAGACGATGATAAAATGGGTATCAAACAACAAATTATTTAGCTAACAATATTGGTGACAAATCCAAGCCGTGAAAAGTATCAAAGAGATGTCATGATAACTTATTTTAGCAAATTTTCATAGATTAACATATTGATAGTGACAATGTCATGAAATTATATGAAAAATCTTGAAAGTATAAACTATTCATGAATCTAATAATCTATTTTACGTCCTTTAGTGGATTTTTACATATATTGCAATACTTTCATCACACTTTACAACTTCGCTTGTAATAAAAATAAGGTTGTTCGAAATGCTTTTATTTAGCCGTAAAAGATCAATTTAGAATCTTTTAATTAAATTGTAATAATATAGCTTATTTGTAACCTTGGTCTTCAAAATTATCTTTGAAGAAAATTTTAAACTTTTACATATTTGTTTTTAATCTCGACGCCGGTAAACAATAATTTATATATTTCTTTACTAAAATTTAAAGTATGGATGCATAAAAGAGAAAAAGTTAAAATTTATGTCGGTATTACCAAGAACAAACTATTTTCGGTAGCAACAAAACAAATTACGGGTCAGTAAAATTAATGAAATGACAAAAAAGAAAAAAAAAGAATCCAACAATTTGTTGATCAAACCTCAAAGGAACCATTCAGCAAAACTCTCGAACAAGAATAAAGATTATGACGACATGTGGCGTTTGAGTTAATTATAAAAGCAAATTATTTAATAAGTTCTAAGTTACAAATATTACTCTCTTATAAATTCTTTATTATGAATATATATATGTGTTTTCTTTTGTGTCATTTCCTCTTAAAACCAACCTTTGCATGCGGTGATATTAGATTTTCGAAGTTAGTCTACTCACGCCTTTCACACGAGAATAGAATATTTCTGTCATTCCAAATTTTATCTCTCTATTTAGTATTTACACTTCCTTGATCTTTCTATATATCCCAATTATAATTCGATCTTAGCCTATGTCTCCATTTTACAAGTTTAACTTTTTGTTATATCTTTAATTAAGTTGTATGAAAATGCAATGTATATCATGGTCGTTCGTCTTAGGAACGAGTGAATTATGAAGGTATCCAATTTTACCATTTGAACTTTGAAGCTATTTTATCATTTGATATGTTAAAGATGTTGAATTGTTATGAAAGGGGTTAGTTGAATATAATGTGAGTCAAGAAGATGCTTTAAATCAAGGCCAACACGGGTAGGAAAACACTGTATTTGCTTCGCACTATATCCACACACATAAATAATGTATATCTATAAAAATGCAATATTTATTCTAAAAAAAGTTGTAATACTACATATTATAACCTTATCACTTAGCCTAAATAATATTGTTTACCTTTCACATTATCTATACAAGTACTATTACAGTATTACTTTTCTTAAATAATAAATATTTCAACAATTTGTGACGTTAAATAACAAAGGTATAATTTCCGTATGTAACATGTGTTAAGAATTTTAAGCATCATTGTATCTAAAGAAGTAAAATTAGTTTTATACGTAGAACTATAATATTATATGTTATTAACCATTTTGTTCAATAATATGACTTCAAACATCGATCGTTTAGTTCCTTGAAAAGAAGAAAAAAACATTCTAACCGTCGCTTTGTTATGGCTACAAGAAGTTCTTTCGTGGTGTATGTCATACATGATTTTTATTGATAGTTTGAACAATAAAAAAAAGTTTAACTCCTCAAATCAGGGCACAAGACGTATATAAGATCACGGAGTGAGACAAATCTGACCGCAAACATCGAGCTGACACTCGGCGTACAATGGCCCCACAAATGATGCATTACACAAGTTTGTCCACGTGTGATTTTGTACGTGCATATTTGTGGGCTGATGTAATGATAAACGTGTGTGAACCTCCTTTCAGATTTTGAGATAACAAGTAATAAAAAAACTCATCATTAAAAATAAAAAAACGAAAATAAAAACACTAAAACACTGAAGCTCTTTTTTTCTCCCAAACTTCATTATATCCCCAATAAATTTTGAGTTGTGGTATTATGTAAAAGTGACTAGTGATAGTATAGACTATAATTGTGTGACCAAATTTTCTCTTTTCTCTCATCTTCTCGACGAATTATTAAATAAGATTTTAGGACCAATTTACCTTTGTTTTAACATGCAACATTTGTGCTTTATATATCATGTTATCAATCTTATTTTTATTCCTTTATTCATTTTAAAAATGTATGGATATTTGTATATTCTTTAACCTACAAAGGTATAAGTATTAAACGGTTTATTACGGAATTGGTTATGATACCATTACCATAATCATAAGGAAACTCAATAAATCTTATCTATAGGCTATAGCAAAGTTAGTGGTGATATATGGAGAGATTGGGATGTAAGCAAAGCTTACCTCTATCACACCGGATGATGCTTTTAGTGAAACTCCTAACTATAAAACAATCACATGAAAATATAAATAAAACATAGCATAATCATCATATGGTAAATCATAAAAAAGCATATCATGTATCAAAAAGTAGACATGGAGCACACAACTCCTATATACAAACATGCAGCACATAGTGAGTAATCAGTAATACCATAAGCAACAAAAAAATACAATGAACAAGTAATATACACTAGATCATATGTCGCCCATACCCAATACACATTAAGAAGTATATATCCATGAAAACATACAATCCCTACACAATATACAATAGTCAAGAAGCAATACACAGTAGCACTAAGTGATGAAGTGATATCAAAGAAAGTAATTGCATGCAAAGGCTACTAAAAGGGTGATACAACCACACTAAACCAACTAAATATTTTTGTCTTAATCCTATGTCACATGTGTTTATGTTTTTAGGGATGGGTAGGAGTAGCTAGTATAATGGTAATTATATTAAAACATAAGGATATTTATAGGTTCACATGTAAAAATATTTATTGAATGTATGTATTGAGATATCTTCGTGGATGTTCCTAATTTATCTAGTCACATTCGTGGGCCTTTGTAGGTTTCTTCACTGCATATGGTCTAAATACTGGCCAACCTTTTTATACATTGTAATGAGGCATCTTCATACACTATATGGAGATTGATGGTATTTTCAATCATTAGATTAAAAAAAATTCAGTTAAAGCGTTATAAATAAATTTTTGGTAGAAATAATGGTTATTCCTAAAAAATAAGGGTAGTTTTTTCTTAACAACTTCACCAAAACTTGGACATTTGGTGAACAAAAGAATTTTTAATTTTCCGGTATGCTTTCAAATATTTCTACGGGGATCTCACATCTATCCCTTGTTCTTCTTTTTATATCTAGGCAAGGATGATAATAAGTTAGGTTCGAGATGAGCACTCGTAACCTAAACCCCACCCTGGTTATAAGAATTGCTTCTAAACTTACTCTTATTAATTACGGGATTGACATGTATCTTTACGAGAATCAAAGTTCCCAACTATAGTAATCATATTTTTAAACTTTACTTTAGTGGATCTCGTTACTAGAAAATCCCATACTCAATTAAAAATCTAACTCGAAACTGAAATAAAAAAAAAAAATCTTAAAAGTGCTTGTGGAATCTCATTTTCTTCCATGACTTAGATTCATTCTTAGGCCACTCTAAAAACTAAAAATTAATTAATTAAACCTCTCACTTAACTCATACATTTGCTGAAAATGTGCTTATTACTTTAATCTTGTATCTTTTATAGTCGTATTTAATCTATTAGTTGTTTATAAGTTAAAAAGAAAGCCGACAAAAACGTACGAAACAACCCAACCCTCATTTTGTCATCTACAATCTAATAGTTTATATCTTTTATATTTCATCTTTTATCATCAAATAATTTTTAGCATTATTGTTTCTGTCTGGCATGAGTGATTAGAAAATACTTCTAAGGTGGTTTAGCGGTAGATATTTTGAAGTGGCCAGCCCATGACGATGGTTGGAAACCTAAAACCAGATCCGAGCATAATGCGATGTTGGGACATAAATAGTAGTTCGGACCGCACTCATTGGCTCTAGGCACCCCGTGAGCCACATGTCGGTATCGAGCCACATGTCGGTATTGACTCTTGTGGATTTCTGTGATAGGAGTGCCATATCCGGTAATAAATATTTTTGTTTTTATAAGTGATTAGGAAGTATGATTACATTAATCCAACAATGTAATTTAAGTGACAAAATGGTAGGGGTGAGATAATTCGAACCACATTAATGTGGACGCGTTTTTAGGACCGGTTCAATGGGCCAGGGAGTCGTGCTAACAAGTTGTTTTTATCGCTATTAATTTAATAATACTTATTAATATATCTTTTAAAATACCAAATGGGGAAATCAGTGAACATTTGGATAGATTGATAGAATAGTTTCAATTTCATATAAAACTTTCGTTCGGCATTATTCATTTATTTGTTTTTTACTTTTCTTGTTTGCACTTTGACTAGTCCTCAATAATATCCGAACTTATGTGATTAGTTTTATCTATTATCTTGGCATTGATCATATTCTTTTACTAATGCATTGTTTACATATGTGACACGCTTCTTTATAAAGTAGATAAAGGTAGGGATGCTTACAAATAAAATCAGATAAAAAGGAACCTAAATTCGAACTAAACTAAAATCTAATATCGGATTTGAACTCAGACTTCTAATTTTACAATTAGATCTTTATCCAAAAAAATTATGAATACGGTTTTTTAATCAAATTTGTACATATGAATTTTTAATGGAACCAGCCGTATTATTCAATTTTGACTATATAACTATTATTTTATTTTATGAAACATACATATCATTTATATTTTAAATACATATAATTACTTGATTTATTTTTCCTCATAATTTAACTTATTCAAATCAGTCCAAATTGAAATGGAAGTAGTAAAGGAGGAGAGGAAGAAATTCGAATTGTAGTTGGGCTTGCATACACTTGTGTAGTAGTTGAAAAGGAAAGAAAGCCCAAGAGTCCAAGAGTGTTTGTATGAGCCCAACTCAAGCCCTCCCTAAATTTAACGTGGACATTTGGGAAATTAATGGTACTAAAAGTGGGCGTATGTTTTACGCTTAGCCCATCATAAAAGATTAAAATTTAAGAGATTCGAAAAAAAGACTATGAAACATATAAGTCAAGAGATCGGGCAATGAAGCTCGCTTGGTAAAACCTAGTTTAAATTGCTTTGCTTTGTAAACGAGTCGGGCATGACCTAAGGGTTGCACACTCGCTCGCTTACATTAATCTTACCTTTTAACATCTTGAGTGTAGGTAGAACTTAGAAGTCATTTAATCATTTTTGTTTAAGTGGTTGTTTGGTAATTTTTGATTGATTAAATGCTGAACTAATAATAGGTCTGAACCATTAAGTGTTGAACCATTAAAACCTAGTATATCGCTAACTATTTAAAGACAAATGTTTGACCAATTCAGATAAGTGGTCTTAACCATTCAACATTAGTATAATATTTAATAATTCAGAGGCTTGTCTGAACCATTCAAACATTTTATCGTGAAACAAACAGTCTGAACCGTGCTGAACCATTTAGATATCTAAACTATTATAAAAACTAAAACAAACAGTCCCTAACTCTATCATTATTCGGTCCAATTCACATGAAAGCCTTTGACTTCTTCTATGTTTTTAACAAGCTGATTGAGTTGTTTGGTAAAAAATAGACCCGGGTTCAAGCTCAAGATTTATGGTCGGTTTAAAATTCAATTTGAGCATATTAGAGCCTTGACTTGGCTCGACTCATAAACAACATGTTAAAACAAAACTATTGCACCATCAGGCCACATCAACACCATATCATCCTTCACATACCACTAACGCAAAAGATTGATTCATATGATGTGTGTAAACAATATCTTTAATCAACATAAAAGATCACAAATCACTTTTGGTTATAAATTTGAACTCTTATCCACCATTCCATCGTAAAAATATATAAAGTTCTAGCTTGAATTTAATGGTTTCACCTTTTGCGACCAATCTTAAGCAAGAATGGAACACAAAACAGAAAATGTGACTAAGACTATCCTAAGCAAAGACTTATGTGCCTTCAACCCTATCCAAACAAGACCATCCCTTTTTGCAAAACTACAACTTTAAGTCACAAAGTACTTTATAAGTTTTAATGTATAAGGTACATGTCGTAATGCAATTCAATTTTATTTAAGAATTTAAGTTGGTGAACAAGAAAGTACTCAAAGTAGAATTTAGAAAAAGGAAAAGAAAAAGAAAAAGAAAAAGCAAAAGTGTAATATGTCATAGCCAATGATGGATGCTTCACTTTTGTTTATTTAGATGCAAATGATTTCTCATTGTCGTTATGGATTGTGAATACACATATTGACCTCTTTATTATTGATTATCGATTTTAGGGATGTTTGGTTGATGGAATTTGAAAGAATATGATGGAATTAGAATTTAAATTTTAATTCATGAGGTGTTTGGTAGGTTAGATGATTGATTTGGTGTTGGAATTAATTCCAATTAAATCACACTCTTAATAGAAATTAAAATCCTCACATGTTTTAAAGGAACTCAAAGAAACGTCTCTAAGTAACGAAAATAACCCCAACTTAACCACCACCTTCATCGCCATCCGACGTGAATTGTGTAGGAACATCATTCATAAAATAATATAAATGTTTTATGGATAAAGAACTTTGATTACAATGCAAAAGAAACAAACAAACAGAATACATGATGTTTAAGAAATAAAAAATAAACAAATGAAACAAAATAATGACTGAGGATTTATGTTGAACAGAGGTCCCTTAAAACAGATTTCGGGCCACACAGGTAAATCTCGTCTGTCTCCCAGGGTACAACAACTGGAACAGAAGTACTGCTGGAGTCGGCCTAGCACCTGAAACAGGTACCTGAAACTATAAGTACAAAGTTGCGAGAAAGCAGGGAATTCTTTTTGTTGTGTGTAGTGAAACATGTAAGTGCAGCATCTATAAGACACCAAGTCTTGTATATATATATATGCAAGTGAGCTCAAAGGCAGTTACAAGCAGCTAAGTTTTAGAAGGAATGTAAACAGGCTGTTTGTTACAACAGAGGAAGCTCAGCAGTCAGGTCAAAGTGCGCCATCAAAGCACCATAATGCGCCCATCGCCCTCGACCCGAGCCTATGCCCGGGCGCGTTGGGTGCTTCGCACCCTTGTGCTTGACCTTGGGTGTCCCTTAACATATGTGGGAACACAACCCCTTAAAAAGTCATACTTATAAATTATTTTATAGTTTACACTTCCTCCAATGTGGGACAAAATTTTCTCTTAGTAATTCTACAACTTTTGTGTTTCAACTACACAACTTCGAGCATCAGTATCTCATTCATCTTAACTCCATTTTGAACACGGTTTGGTTCGTTGTGTTCCTCTCACTTAGGAGAACACATACAAAATGGTTTGTTAATTAAATTGTAACAAATACAATTAATTATTAATGTCCAAAATGAGTGAAAACATATATTTTCACTAAATTTCCAACAATCCCCCACATGAATGGAAATCGGTCTTTGTACTCAAGTATCAAGATATAGTTTCAGTAGTTGAATATTGCAAGATAGGTAGATATTCTCTTTGAACCTTCCTTTGTGAAGTATACTTGGTCTTCTAGCGATTAGTGGACACGATGTCTTTGAACTAACCCCTTTGATGTAGACGTTATTACATTTCACACAAAATTCTCCTTGGTCTGGCTAGCCCCTCATTTTTGCAAGAGCTCTAGGATTAGCACCCCAACAAATCCATTCGAAGCGACCCCACTTCTCTTTCGCATAGGTGACTTTACATAAGTCATTAAAAGCCATAGGCTTAACCTTCTTTGATATCACTGATTAAAATTTAGGAATGGACTAGGAAATGTTCAATTTCCATTTTATGTTTGGAGTACTCCCCCATAGTGACCTCAGTTCGTATAAGTAGGTTGCCCCTATTGATCCTAGATCTTGGGATCTCCAAGGATAGGTTTTCCTTCATACAAACTTACTCCATGGGCTTTAGTCCCATCCCTCTTGACGACTTGTATACTAACTCTCCATTTAAGACTTTTTTCAATGGATCCGCAATGTTATCCTTTGACTTCATATAGTCAATAGTGATAACTCCAATTGAGAGTAGTTGTCATATCGTATTGTGTCTACGTTGTATATGCCTTGATTTGCCAATATACATTGTACTTTGAGCTCTGCCAATTACTGATCGGCAATCACAGTGTATGCAAATAGCTGTCACAGGCTTTGGCCATCCTGGAACATATTCCAAGAACTGACGTAGCCATTCCGCCTCTTCTCCAGTTTTATCTAAAGCGATAAATTTTGATTCCATTATTGATCTGGCTATAACAGTTTATTTGGATGACTTCCAAGCTATAGCCACTCCCCCAAGGTAAAAACATAACCACTAGTCGATTTGGAATCTTTTATGTCGGATATCCAGTTCGCATTAGTATATCCTTCCACAACAGTTGGATCTTGACCATAATGTAGTCTATAGTTCCTTGTGTATCTCAAGTACCTTAAAAGCCTTGTCATAGCCTTCCAATGCTCAGAGCTTGGATTGCTAGTGTATCTACTTAGCCTACTCACAACATATGCAAGGTCTAGTTGGGTACATGTCATGAGATACATGAGACTGCCAATAATCCTAGAGTACTCCAGTTGAGCAACACCCTCTCCTCTATTCTTAGAGAGATGATAAGAGGTATCAACTGGAGTCTCCTCTACATTAAATTTTCCAAGGATCTTGTCCACATAATGAGATTGACTTAACACCAGACCATTTTTTGTTCTAATGACCTTTACTCCAAGAATCACATCAGCTAAGCCCATGTCTTTCATGTCGAATCTCGCTTTCAACATATCTTTTGTAGACCTAATCATGTTATCATCACTTCCAATGATAAGCATGTCATCTACACAAAGTCATAACATCACATAACCCCTTGGTGTATCTTTCACACACTTGTCGCACTCATTGATCTTGAAACCAAAATGAAGCATGGCTTGATCAAACTTTTGGTGCCATTGTTTTGGAGCTTGCTTCAAGCCATACAAAGACTTGACAAGTTTGCATACTTTTCCTTCCTGGCCGGAAGAAGAGAAGCCCTTAGATTTCTCTATATAGATTTCCTCTTCTAAATCCCCATTTAAAAAGCGGTTTTTACATCTATTTGATGTACTTCTAAATTCCACAAAGCGGCAATTGCAAGCACTAACCTTATCGAGGTTATTCTAATGACTGGCTAGTAAGTGTCAAAGTAATCTAGACCTTCCTTTTGTCTATACCCTTTGATCACTAGCCTTGCCTTGTACTTATCAATTGAGCCATCAGCTTTCATCTTCCTCTTGAATATCCACCAATATCCAAGTGGTTTACAACCAGTTGGAAGATCTACTAGCTACCAAGTATGATTATGCAAGATAGAATCTATTTCATTTTTGATGGCTTCTTTCCGTTGAGGTCCTTCTGAAGAGGTTACAACTTCTTGGTAGGTTTTAGACTCACCTTCAACCATTAAGGTAAGAAAGTCAGGGCCAAATGAGTTTTCAATCCTTTGCCTTTTGTTTCTTCTTAGCTCTACCTCTTCAACCTCTGATTTTTCTTTTCCATAAACAATCTCATCAATCGGTTTTGATGAACTCGCATGATCTTGAGATAAACAAGGAAACACATCTTCAAAGAAAGATGCATTAATCAACTCCATTATCGTGTCTTTATGTATCTCAGGATTCTTCGACTCATGTACAAGAAATCGATATGCCTTACTATGTTCGGCATAGCCTATGAATACACAATCCATAGTTTTGGGTCCTATCTTTGAACCTTTGGTGGTGGCACTACCACTTTGGCTAAACACCCCCACACTTTCAAGAATTTGTAAGATGGTTTTCTACCCATCCATAACTCGTAATGTGTAACATTCTTATTCTTGAAAGGAATTATGTTCAAAAGATAAGTAGTTGACAAAACAACCTCCCCCACATACTCAACCCAGAACTTAACAAAATGACATTCATCAAATAAGGAATTATGAATACATAATGTCATTTTGTTATGGAGAATAAGGAGCAGTATACTCATGGATTATTCCATTTTAAGCATAGATTTCAGCAAATGGTGAAACATATTCACCGCCTCGGTCACTCCTTAAAATTTTAATCTTCTTGTTAAGTTGATTCTCAACTTTAGTTTTGTACAAAACAAATTTGTCTATTGCTTCATCCTTACTTTTTAGCAAATATACACAACAATATCTTGTACAATCATCGATAAAGGTGATGAAATATTTATTTCTACCACGTGTGAGAATTGACTTAAAATGACACACATCAGTATGAATCAATCCCAAGGGCTCAGTTATTCTTTCAACCGATTTAAACGATGATCTTGTTTGTTTGGCTTCAACACATATTTTACATTTTGAGTTTGATTCAAAAGAAAACGATGGAATATGATCTAATTTAACCAATCGACGTATTGAATTAAAATTAACATGACCAAGACAACCATGCCATAAATCACAATACTTAATCATGTAAGCAGAAGAAGTAGTTTTATTTATATATTTCTTAATAGTAGTTACATTAAGTTTGAACACACCATTCTGGGCATAGCCCTTTCCAATAAACATTCCATGTTTTGACAAAACAAAATTATCACTTTTAAAAAGTAATCTAAAGCCAAACTTGTTTAGCAACCACCCGGATACAAGACTTTTGTACAAATCCAGAACATAAAGAACATTGCTTAAAGTGAGCTCCTTCCCCAAATTCCACTTCAAGATCACTTCGCCTTCACCCTTGATGTCGGTTGTTGCTGCATTTCCCATGTACAACTTATAATCACCCTTCAACTCTTTAAACGTATTAAAAAGAGTTTTATCGGGACAAACATGGTGAGTAGCCCCGGTATCCATCCACCAACATTTAGGGTTGTTAGATACCATATTCACCTCTTCTTTTATTGCTGTAAGATCCGAGATCATGGCAACAAGAGGCATCCCATCATCTATCATCATTGCATTGTCACGTTTTGGTGCCTTACATTGATCGACCCGGTGACTAGCTTCACCATAATTGTAACATTTCCCTTTGAAGGGAGCCACCTTCTTCTTCACACCACCCTTTCGAGGCCCAAGATCCACAACCTTACCCTTGCCTCGGTTCTTGTTATTAAACCTTTTTCCTTCTCGGGAGGATTGACCATGTTCAACCAAGTTTGTCTTAGCAAGTGGTTGAACTTGAGTCCCCTTGTGTGCCATACGGTTGTCCTCCTCAATTTGAAGGCAAACCACTAGGTCTTCAATTGTCATCTCCTTTTGTTTATGTTTAAGATAATTTTTAAAATCCGACCAACTAGGAGGCAATTTTTCAACCATGGCAGCCACTTGAAATGTTTCACTAAGAACCATTCTTTCGGAGGCAATGTCACTTAGTATAACCTGTAAATCCTGGACTTGACTAATCACAGTCTTGGAATTAACCATTTTATAGTCCGAGAAACGGGTGACAACAAATTTCTTCGTGCCGATGTCCCTGTCTTATATTTGGGTTCTAACAACTCCTATGATTCTTTGGCAGTCGTTATTTTGCAATACACGTTATACAAAGTATCCTCAAGACGGCATAGATACTCAGAATGTTTCCAAGCATCAAGTGCACTCACTGCTTGAGCATCGGCCCCTTCAGCAAGTGTAGGAGGAGACTTAGTCAAGAACCTCGCAAGGTTCAAGGTAGTCAAATAAAATAGCATCTTTTGCTGCCAAATAAAATAGCAAGGTTCAAGGTTCAAGATAGTAAAATAAAATAACATCTTCTGCTGCCAAATAAATAGCATCTTTTGCTGCCAAATAAAATAACGAGGTTCAACGTTCCAGGTAGTCAAATAAAATAGCATTTTTTGCTGCCATCTCTTAAAATTCAAACCACCGAACTTCTCTGGTTTTTCAGCATGGCTAGTCATAGCCCGTACAGCATCAGACCAACTAATGATCCCATAGTGGTGTTAAAAATAGTAGACATAGTAGAAGCAGAAGCCATTTTTGAAAAAATATAATTAAAACAAGTCAATACCAAATCTAATTTTTTTTCCAAAATCAAAGTATAAAATTTTAAAACATAAAAGAATGATGTTTTAAAATATGTTTTGAGCTTGTAGGAACATCGTTCACATAATAATATAAATGTTTTATAGATAAAGAACTTTGATTACAATGCAAAAGAAACTAAACAAACAAAATACAAGATGTTTAAAAGACAACAAATAAACAAATGAAACAGAACAATGGCTGAGGATTTTTGTTTAACAGATCTCCCTTAAAACAGATTTCGGGCCATCTAGGTGAATCTCGTCTGTCTCCCAGGATACAACAGTAGGAGCAGAAATACTGCTGGAGTCAGCCTAGCACCTGAAACTAGAGTATGAAGTTGCGAGAAAACAAGAAATTCTTCTTGCTATATGTAGTGAAACATGTAAATGCAGCATCTACAAGACACCAAGTATTGTATACACACACACACACACACACACACACATATATATATATATATATATATATATATATGCAAAATGTGACTGTCTGTTACAACAAAGAAAGCTCGACAGTCAGGTCAATCGGCACTTCAAAAATACTAAGGCGGCTCTCGGCGATGTGCAAAGTGCGCCGTCAAAGCGCCACATTGCACCCATCGCCCTCAATCAAGCACGAGCGCGTACCCTTGTGCTTGACCTCAATGTGGGACAAAAATTTCTCTTAGTAATTCTACAACTTTTGTATTTCAACTACATAACTTCGAGCATTGATATCTCATTCATCTTAGCTCCATTTTGGACACGGTTTAGTTCGTTGTGTTCCTCTCACCTAGGAGAACACATAAGAAATGATTTGGTAATTAAATTGTAATTTAAAATGAGCGAAAACATATATTTTCACCAAATTTCCAACAAATTGCTACTACGTTAACCAACATGTTGTCAACAACCGACGATGCTAACACATCACATGCCACCACATGTCGCCGCAACTATCCGCTTCCTTCCACTCATCAAAACTGCTTGCCACAACTCATCGTAGACGTCACCTGCCACCGATGGTTATCCACACCCACCCGCCACCAACCATCGCCGCCATTGCCAAGGGTAATAACATTCCATCAACACATCACTACCCTGTGCTTGAAATTGAATTTTCTTTGTTTTTTTCATTTCGATTTCGTAAAAATTGTACCAATCAAACACGTTTTTTTAATTTTTAGAAGGAATCTCTTAAATTCCAAATCACATTATAATTTGAATGAATTTTGCAAAGAAAACATCCCCTTAGGGTTATTAAGTCATTATGGTTAGTAGGAATTTACTTTAAACTAAAGAGAAACCGTCATATACATGGATACATGTTACCAAGGTTTAGCATTTAAGATTACCCAACAAATTAAACGGGATTCATGATACATTTCTAGTATGCAATTTAAAGAAATGTTTGTTAGATGAATCTCTTAAAGTACCTCTTGAGGATATCCAAATGAACAAAAATTTAACATTCATGGAAAAAAACTACTTTAAATTATGAACAAACAAATAAAGAAATTACGGAAAAAAGAAAAAAGAAAATCCCATTTATGCAAATAAAATGGGATGCCAAACATGAATATTAGTTTACTTAGAAGCTGGAATCAGAAACGATGGAAATGTATCTTTATCTATCTTAATCATGAATTTCAAGCTTGGAATATTTTAAGGTGGGGATCGAGAGTATAATACTACATTCAAAATAAAAGAAAACAAGAAAAAAAAAAACAAATTACAGCCCGCAACTTAGTGAGCAAGATCAACTTCCGCAGTTGACACGTGGAACCATGAAAAGAATATCATTGTAGAGCGTAACCTTAGCTTTTATGGTTCCTAAGGTTGTAGCAGTAATATGACAAATGTGGCCTATAGATAGAAACTCGAATTCAACCATTTCTCCACACAAATCATACTCTCAAACACAATTAAACGCTTCATCTGAGTTTTTGCAACACAGTCTAGAGATACCAAGAAGACATCAAGTAAGGTTTTGTTTAGCTTAAGCTTGTTTAAATGACTATATAGTCACAACCACTAGTGTAACCTAGTCTTATCTTATATATAAACAAGCATAATATAAATATATATGGGCATTTGATAGAGTAGCCAATGAAACCATCATCATCAGGGTGAGTTAATGACATCAAGATACACATGTTTTCAGTTGTTAAACTTGGGTTATGTCTTGCATACATTGGTTACAGAAGCAATGATATATTCATTGCAGGTCTCAATGGTTTGTAAGACTAGGGCGATATGCGTAAAACTAAAGATGGTGAGCCTTAGAAGTTAAAGAACGTAAAATTATGGCATTATATTGTCAAAATCTTTGTATATGAGAATGAGCTTATGCATAACCAAATAAGTATGAAAAGATGTATATGAACATTATATTAACTCACCAGTATTTTCAGCCAACGTATATCTTTATTTTAAAAATGATGTATCTCTTGTACTCAGTGAGGACAAAGGTGAGCTAAGCTATGATATATCTAGGAACATTTATCTATAAGTTTTAGTTGTATAATCTTGTAGTGAATGTAAAGTTTTTAATAGTAAATATAATATTATGTGTATGTTGTTAACATGGAATCGATTGGTTATGTAGAAGACTCCATCCTAGGAGGGATGCCATACTAATAAAGTTTGATATTTAAAAGTAAGTTAACATAACTTCACATCTTTCTATTTATGTACTTAATCACGTCAATGTCACCGTTGGAACACGCATAATGTCCACCGGTTAAGTTTAAATATCAGTTATTCAAAAAATTTATTTTTCACTTAATAATATTTTTATTATTTTAACCAATTAATAAATTAAGCTGATTTTCACTAGAACGATGATTTTTTTTATATTCTTAAGCTATTGTATAGATATAACTAAGATGGTATGAAACTTCTTTTCAAATAGGTTTTTAAAAGTGATGTTTGATACTTAAAAATAAAAGTTACATAGAATTGAAGAAACTCTTAAGATGGTTGGAATGTTGTCAAACCCGGTTACAAGTTCATGTTAGTTAAAATTACAATCTTCAAAATAGTAATCCTTTGCTTCGTAAAACACAGTTTTATGCTATATGTTAACTAGTTTTCATGTGGTAAAGTTAAATAATATTATCAAAACCCCAATCAAATTCATTTTCAACCCAAAACTATTTTTATAACCCTATTTTTTCTAAATTATCCAATTAGAAAAATATTATTGAAAAGATAATTAGTGAATTTGAAGATAGTTAAAAGCAATAACCTTATATCAAGTTATAAACAAAGTTGTTTCGATATAAGTCATAAACAAAGTTGTATCCTTTCGAGATTTTGAGGGACTATAAAAAAATAACTATATCATAAAAAGATGAGAAATTGATTTTCTAACGAGATTTTGAGGGTATAGTTAACTTTGACATAACCATTTGTCTTCAATCTAAAACAACTCTCAATGTTTATTCATGATTTTTGCCCCAAATGGAAATAAAAAGAAAGATATAATTGATTTAAGAAGATGATACTCTTAATTTAAATACACACACATATATATAGAGAGAGAGAGAAAGAGAGAGAGAATGAATCTATTGAAAACTCACCTCAAGTGCAAGAACTCATTAACCTCATCATATTACTCTTGGGCCCACTAAAATATGATCTAGTGATTGTAATGAATTTTTACTTTTTAATTGAATAAAATAGTGTAATTGTATACTTAAGGGTAAAATTGACTTTTATCATGTGCATAGACTATTGTGTAAGTGTATCACTAAGTACAAATGACATCTACTTTATTGATAGTTGTGATTGATTTTTATTTTTTAATTGAAAAAAATAATCTGATTACAATTTATATTTTTTTTGAAATTTGATATGTGAAAAAAAGATGGTTTTAGTTATTAGATTTTTTATTAACATATTTTATTTTTAGTTGAAACTACAAATTAAAACACGATCAAGATGAAAACTATAAAGAAAATCAAACGAGAAAAGACAAAAATAATGACGTTTAAGATACGGTGTGTGTAACAAAAATTATAAAGTAAAATGGTACACTAGGGTATCCTAAAAGTACAAAATGGGGGTTGTTTACAAAAGTTATATAAATAAAAAAATATAACATTAGTCTACTTAAAAATAGAAGATTGTTAAGGTAAACATATTACATTGGTGAAAAATATAATGTAGTGTAATGTAATAACTTAATGTCATTAAAGTCATGTTAGTAGTACAACTTATATTATTTGTTAAAGTGATAAATACATCATCGTTGTTAAATTACATTACTTACAATATTCTCATGTTGTAATTATTAGTCAATACTTACGTATTCTTGTAGAATAACAAATCTAATATTACTTAAAATCAAGTTATAATACTCAAATGAAATAAGATAGATTACATTACACTTTCTTAGCATAAACTAACAACAGTTACATTATATACATTACATTAAAATAATATCAAATTTCATTTAAATTACGTTACATTGTTTACATTATCTTATGTTATTTGCATTATATTATATCACCCTAACTAAAATTTATCTAAAGTGGGTGTATTATATAAAAAACGTGTATCTTGTGTTTTCATTAATATCGAAATAATGTATTGTTAGTGACACGTAATGTAATTGATGTAACAACATAAGAGCACTTAGAATCCCTAAGATTAATTGACATTAATATTCTATAAATATTACATTGATTACATTACATCATATTAAGATATAATGTAATATAAAATGTAATTTAATTGTAATGTAATATGATAACATGTAATGTAAGTAAATGTAATGTAATGTGATGTAAGTTACTGTACTGTAATATAATAACTTAATCTATCTAAAGTCAGGTTAGTAGCGTAACTTATATTCTTTGTTAATGTAACAAACACATTAGTGTAGTTTAATTACATTACTTACAACATTTTATAGAAGTTACATTATGTGCATTACATTAAAATAACGTCAAATTTCATTTAAATTATGTTACATTGTTTACATTATCTTATGTTATTTGCACTATATTATACCATCCTAACTAAAAATTATCTAAAGTGGGTGTATTATATAAAAATGTGTATCTTGTATTTTCATTAATATCGAAATAATGTATTGTTAGTGACACGTAATGTAATTAGATGTAACAATATAAGAGCACTTAGAATCCCCTAAGATTAATTGACATCAACATTATATAAATGTTACATTGATTACATTACATCAGATTAAGATATAATGTAATATAAAATGTAATTTAATTGTAATGTAATATGATAACATGTAATGTAAGTAAATGTAATGTAATAACTTAATCTATCTACAGTCAGGTTAGTAGCGTAACTTATATTCTTTGTTAATGTAACAAACACATTAGTGTAGTTTTAATTACATTACTTACAACATTTTATAGAAGTTACATTATGTGCATTACATTAAAATAAAGTCAAATTTCATTTAAATTATGTTACATTGTTTATATTAACTTATGTTATTTGCACTATATTATATCATCCTAACTAAAAATTATCTAAAGTTGGTGTATTATATAAAAAATGTGTATCTTGTGTTTTCATTAATATCGAAATAATGTATTGTTAGTGACACGTAATGTAATTAGATGTAACAATATAAGAGCACTTAGAATCCCCTAAGATTAATTGACATCAACATTATATAAATGTTACATTGATTATATTACATCAGATTAAGATATAACGTAATATAAAATGTAATTTAATTGTAATGTAATATGATAACATGTAATGTAAGTAAATGTAATGTAATG
>BJCM01272270.1:0-22098 GCA_018326385.1 Flaveria bidentis | reverse complement strand
GAACAAGTTATCCATATAATTGTTCTATTCACAAAAGCAATATTTAGAAAACCAATTTTCTAAATAGGTGTCAAACATTCGTTGTATGATCTTATCAACAAATAAATGTTTGTAGGTGTTTGTATAGCTTGTTATTGGGTATGACCTGACTTGGATCATAACGTACTAACCACATCAATCTTGTATGTGTCTTGGGCATATAAGATCCTACACAACTCACTCATTAGATGGTAGAACCTATCTATGACATCATCCAAGCTTTATTTCCCTATCGAAGAGAAGTTATCAAACTCCTTCTTCAGAGCCTTTGCCTTTAGAGCTTTCAACGTTGCATTCCCGTCGTATCGTTTTTCCAAGGCCTCCTATAACTTCTTAGCCTGTTTGTTCTCAGAAAACTAATGGAATATGTCTTTTGGTATTGACTAAGTCAACAGGGCATACACCTTCTTCTCAGCATTATACTTTGCTTTCTGGCTATCAGTCATACCACCCAAGGTTAATTTAACACAATCAGCACCAACCGGCATACTATAACCTATCTAATAGATTCCCGAAGGTTGGGATCAACTCCATTAAGATAGATCTCAAATCTCTGCTTCCATTGTGGGTAATCATCTAACGTTATAAGTTTAGGTGGTTTATTATGATTCCCAATTTCGTTTTCCAGAAGCAAAAGGTTCTGGATTTGTGAGTCCATACCGGCAGTAAACGCAGAGAAATGTTCTTCCATCTCTTTAAACTTTGAACTTTAGAACTCAACTGATTCACTTGTGCGAATCGACATATGCGAATGAGTCAATCGTGCGATTGGACAAATGCGGATGGCCAATGCGGATGACTTATTCGTGTGAATGAAAGGTGCGAATGAATTCAATTATGTGATTGGATTCAGTCGTACGTATGGAGTGTGGGATTGGAGACAAGCGAATGGGGCTGTTTAGTCGTACGAATGAGTAAGCGACTGAGTTCAATCGTGCCAAAGGGAGGTGCGATTGAGTTCAGTCGTGCGATTGGGCCAATCGTGCCACTGAAGGCTGCTGTTTTTGCAAAATCGAAGGTTTTTGACACTTTGACACAAAAACACGATTTTTCAAGAACCCTAATCTGCCGTAAGCCAAAAAACGTAAACTTTGATACCTGGAGACGTCGAAAACACTGTTTTACTAAAAAAAGGTGACTCTTTTGAATGAAAAACGTGATTTTTACACCGAAACTAATCGAATCAACACGCAAAATCAAGAGTCAAAGCTCTGATACCACTTGTTAGGACCGTGTATGTACGGAGTACTATCGGATAATGCGTGAAACCAGATCAAATAGTGCGGAATCCTATTTGATTGGCGATCCAATCAGTGAGAACGCAGTTCAGATCAATCTAACGATTAAGGAAACGTTAAGAACGATTAGAAACAAGATCAACTGCGAACTATGAAGTTGGAACAGGCTTTCTGGAGTCTCTAGACGTCTAGGGGTATGAATATGTGTCAAAAGTCTTAAAGTTTGAATTCTTATGTTTTTCCACGAATTAAGTAGTATTTATAGGTTAGGGTTTTCCAATCGTATGACTGAACCACTAGCATGGTTCAGTCGTGCGACTGAATCATGTGAGTGATTCATACGCACGACTGAAGGTTCAGTCGTGCAACTGAGTCAATCTCATGTCTCAATCGTGCGACTGATCTAGTCTCCTGGTTCAATCGTGCGACTGGTCCATTAACATGAAGTATTCATGCGTATGGTCCATTCGGATGAAGACTTCATACGATTAAGTTTGAACACGTTTCTCAATCATTATTGACTAAGAACTATGCAAACAACCACAAACCTATATAGTTAGTTCAACATACTTTAACACATAATAAACAATGAAATATTAAACATTATATGCATCAATCACATATTATATTTCATTCAACTCATTCATTACATATGTGTAAGACATGACAGACATTTACATTATGCTCCTAAACTAGGTACATGTGTATCAACAAAATCATTTGAACAATCTTATTTTCTTATTATTATCTTAAGTGCATCCTACATCTTGCGAGTTTTCCATGTGAGTTTTTCATGCCCCTTTTTTACTTTATTTCACACCTTTCGGGGCAAAACATGATAATCTTATAAACTTACAATTGTAAACATTTTGATACTTGTAAATGCACATGTAGTTCATCTTTACCTTTTTGTCATGGTTATTGGTATTATTATGAGTGTTATATGAGATACATTATGTGTTGACAATCATTAACTATTGCTAGCCTGGTGACGTCATAGATCTATGAGCCTAACAAGCCTATTTAGTGCTAAAGCCGGTGTATTGTCGGCTCCTAATGACGTATGACTTGTTTATCATGGGAACCAAGTACACTTAGCTAATTATTATAAACTTGTAATCTTAATCTTGGTCAAGGTTTGATTGTAGCTATATGTGTTCTATAAACTTGCATAATTCATAACCATTGACATGAATTGCTACTTGTAAATATTATTTATATATACATATATATATATATATATATATGTATGTATATATATATATGTATATATATATGTATATATATATATATATATATATATATGGTCAGATTCTTTGCAGGACTTCCTTAAAAATAAGAACTGAAAGAACCATTAGTAACCATTGATTATATTAATCAATGGATGAGATTTAAAAGGGCAATAGAGTAATTAACAGATTATTTAGTAAATGCATATATAAATGCAAAGGGTAGAGTTGTTAAATCGCTTATTCATTTTTTCAAAAGTATGCTATTTTAGAGGGTGATCCCTTGTAATCCTCCCTAAGTCAAATTCAAAATCAACTACAGATAATCTCTAATTTCAAAGATTCATCAAGCGGCTTTAGATACATATACATCACCAAGTTACGACGGTCGTTGAAAGTGTGAAGTAGAGGTCAAATTTAAGTTTTTAACCTAAAAGTTTTGTGTATTCAATTATTTCATTATGGATTTCTTATGTTTGTGTAAAACCTTTCAAATGATACCCATTTGCACCGAGAAAGGATAATGAAGGAGTCCAGTGGTTTAGTGAATCGTGAATGAGTTGTTAATATGTTAGAATGTTGTTTTGACTTTAAACAAATTAGTAGTTTGATGGTTGGTTAACATTAGGGAAATTTGGTTTTAGAACAATCTTAAACATCTAGTATGTTCTGGGTAATGAAATGACTAGTATGTTTTTTGGTATTTCAAATTATACCTATATGGATGTTATGTTTGTGTATAAAACAAGTTGGTTGTCATTATACCTTGATTAGATATAGGCAAAACTAGATTACATATAGGTAATCTTTTAATAAAAAACAGCCAGATGGAAATATTTAGGTTGGTTAACTAAAAGGTAAAACAACAGAGGATGTTTACATATACGTAATACTGTTGTGTGTAAATTTATGGGGTTTACACATATTTTAAAAATGTTATAAAAAATAAAAGGTGATAATCTAATAGCTACAGTTGATATGGGTAATGATGCAACACGATAAAGATTTATGTTGAAAGTGTTTTGTTAAAAACTAGTAAGACATGGTCATGTAAAGTACTAAATTGGTTATGGTTATGTAAAATTCTTACTTGGTTATGTAAAGATTATGTTATTTTACATATAGGTAAAAGAATGCATAAAGATGTAGAAACTAAAGTAAACCTTCCTATGCTCAATTTAATATTTGTTTACATATATGTAAAAGTTAACTTAAAATACAATAACCATATACATAACACTTATGAAGTACATTAGTAATGTTAATGTGTCAGATCGAACAAACCATAAATTATAACTATGTATATATTTTTTGAAACCAACCAAAAAATAATATATACATAAAGTGAAAGTCATGCTGCACATGGTTACTCTAGAAACTTAGCACGATTTGCTGCTAATATGGGCCCTGTTGTATGGGAAATCGCTTCAAAGAAAATCAAGATAGTTTTTCCCCAAGGTGTCACATTTGATCCTAGTTTTGTCGGTGAACCCAAATCTATCCCACCTACATCTTTTTTCCCATCTAGAAACTACAGTTATACTGTAACGCCCGGTTATTTTTAAAGACAAAGAAAGAAAGAATAAAGCAAAGAAAAAGAAGGAAAAGAAATAAGACCCAAGTCTAGGGGTAAAAATTGACAAAAAGGAGAAAAAGTTTAAAAGTTGGTGATAAAGGTGGTATGGCCGCCCATATGTCACACACATCACCAATTCTCGGACATTTTAGAGAGAGAAGGAAAGAGAACAGAAAATTCTCGGTTTTGAAGGAAGAACAAGAAGAATTCGCATTCAAGGTAAGAAGTCATGTGTTCATGATGTTATGGACTGGTTCTATCCTCAGGTTTATGCTTATGTGTGTTTGTATGTGTTCGGGTATGTTTTTAGTGGGTTTCTATGCGGTTGAACTAAATTGCAGACGAGTTTAGAAGAAGCCATTCTCAAGAGCTGCAAAGGTGAGTTCTAGAACCCCTCTTTTACTGGTTTTTAACTGTGTTGGGGGCTGGAAATGCATGAATGTATGTTTTCATTAAACTGGGTCTCGGACCTGTATGTTTGACTGTGTGTATGATGTGATTATGATGTGATGTTGGGCTATGTTCATGTTTGATGATGTTATGATGGTGTTTCTAAGGCTTAGAATATAAGATTTAAGCTTAGAACATGATTAATGGTGCTTGGGAACTGAGATCTGATGTATAGGGCTCATATGTTTAAGTTTTTAAAATCCGGCCAAGAGTATGAAAGTCAATGCGGATGAGTATGAAAGTCAATGCAGATAAGTATGAAAGTCGATGAGGATGAGTATTGGATGAAACACGGATGAACATTGACTAAGTATGGGAAATGCGGATGAGTAAGGTAAATATGGATGAACTATAGCAAATGCGGATGAACAAAAGGCAAATGCGGATGAACGCTTAGAATAGTTTGACTTTCTGGGGAAAAGTGAGATTTAGGACTGGACTTGGGATGTTCCTAGGGGTTCATGTAAGCTGACCTTTGAGGTCATAAAGGTTATGTTGGGCATGTTATATTGTATGTTTGATGCTTATGCATGATGGTATGTATGATGTATGTTATGTTGCATGATTCCCTGTATGATGATGTTGACTGTGCATGTTGATGTTCCTTATTATGATGTATGTTTATCTTTCCCATGGCTTTACGTGTTATAGTTGTGAAAGAAATGATAAAGTATTATGTAACGTAAAGTGAAAGATAATGAATGAGGAACATAATGATAGAATGCATGCATTAATGAAAGAGAAAGTATAGAAAGGCTTGCAAGCAAATGTACGGAGGTGCACGACTATAAAATGTTGTAAGCTCAACTATGTGTGGTTTAGCTAACCCTTAAGGATACACGCAGGGGTCTAGTCTTGGTGACTGACCAGTGTTATACTACATGGTTTATAGTGATTACTCACCCTGGTGCTGGTGCCAGGCTATGTGCGTTATGGAAGTCATTTATGATCTTCGGCCCATTATCCGCTTTGTGCATACGTCTGGGGTGTAGTATACAGATGGGATCTTTGTCGCTTGCCCCGGTGCTGGTGCCAGGCTATGTGCGTTATGGAAGTCATTTATGATCTTCGGCCCAGTACCCGCTTTGTGCATATGTTTGGGGTATAGTTGATGATACTAATCCAGAATGAGATAAAGAGATACTTAGATAATGAAAGAAAGTGATGAATAGTAAAGATGATAATAATGATTTTATCTATGTGTACGTACAATATGTGATCATGTACGACAGCATAGTATGATTTAAAAGAACGTAAAGTATGTTTTATGTAAAACTAGAACTCACTCAACAACGCTGACTTTTTATGCATTTTCCAGTTGGCATGTGAGCATTGCTGCGGATGGCGCGGGGCAGCTACTTGGCATTTTGGATGGCATTCTTTTGTTACTGTTTTTGCATTGTAATGCGAACAAATGAAAATGTGTAATGAATGATTGTATTAACTTGAAAAAGTAGTTATTATAAAAGAAAAAGTTATTTTAATGTTCCGCTGTGATGCTTTTATGAAAATTTAATGTAATTGTATGTTTTGTGAGCAATGATTGGCCAGTTGTAAGCGTCTCGGGAACGTGGCCTTAAAAGTTGGTATCAGAGCCAAAGTTTAAGTGAAACAGGTAAATTTTCAAAATAAACCTAAACTTAAACTGAAAATGGGACGGAAAGGGAAGGGATGCCAATCCGAGTAGCTGTGTGCCATAAGGTATTTTCTTAATGATTAACTGGTATTATGTGCGCATGTTTTGTGGTTATGTGTTGCTGGTAGATCTAGATACTGATGTAGTCAGGACAGGTAATGCTTGGGGTATGAAGAGTAAATTAAGTGGCTAATCACAACTGGCCACTGTAATTAGGGACTTACTATACTTGACATAAACTGAGTTGTTCCCATGAATGACCATGTTGGTGTTTGAATCTTTCAGCGTGTGTGTGAGGATGGCCGGTGGTAGATCATCTAAAGCTTCACGTAGTGGAGGACGTGGTGCTGAACCACAAGTCATGTGAGGAAGGCCTAGGGCCAAAAAGGTGGTTCATGAAGAACCAGAGACCCCTCATCCGGAGGGTGGTGATGAGAGTGCAAACTTAAGGGCCTCGGTGAAAGAGGCTGTGGTTGAAGAGGTGCATCAGGTCATGCAGAAAATCTTACCGTCTGTAGTGACTGAAGTGATTAAAGTTGTACAGGAGGGGGGAGGAAGGGAAGAAGTAGACCTACGGGTGAAAGGAGACAATCCGAGACTGAGACGGTTCTGTCTAATGATGAAGAAGAGGAGGAGGAAGAAGAAGAGCCTGCGCCGGAGGCGGCACGAGGATGTAACTATGGGGCGTTTCAAAGGTGCAAGCCCCCTACTTTTGATGGCAACGACACTGCTGCTACTCAGCGGTGGGTGAGAGAAATAGAAGTTGTTTTGACTATCAGCGAGTGCCGGGAGGATCAGAAAGTAAAGTTTGTTGCTCACTCTTTTGTGGACTAGGCTCTGTGTTGGTGGGACAATATAGTCCAAGCCGAGGGTAGTCGAGCAATTGGGAGGATGAGATGGTCGGAGTTGAAGAAGTGGTAATTGAGGAGTTCTATCCTCATAGGGAAATGGACAAAGTTGAGAGAGTGTTCCTGTAGGGACGCTAGCACATCAGCAGTACACCACCAAGTTCAATGAGATGACACGTCTGGTGCCGGACCAAGTGGCACCCTTGTCACAAAAACTCAAGAGGTACATCCAGTGTCTGTCGGCGGATATCCATAGGCATATGATCACTTCCTGACAAAGCACATTTAGGTCGGCGGTTGATTTGGAAGGGAGACTATACGATGAAAGAACGGTGGTGGTGGCCGAAGGTGGTAAGAAGAATGGTGGAGATCAGAATTGAAACAGAAAGCAGGTTGGGCATGGCGGGGCCACTCCAAGTAACAAGGGTGCACGGGTGGATGACCGGCGTGTGGCCACATCCGATGCAAGGTCGAGAAGGTATGTCAAGTGTGGACGAGAACATGCCGGGAAATGTTGATTGGGAACCAATGTCTGTTTCTGTTGTGGAAGAACTAACATGTAGCGAAGAACTGCAACGTGAGGAAGTGTTATTTTGTGTGTTTTGACCATCTTACAAAGTATTCCAGGCTCTAAAAGGGTAAACAAAGTATTTGGATCCGATTTGTTGAATAAATGGTCAAAGAATGGGTTAAATGGAATTTTTAGTTAAAAACGCGTTTTAACGAGTTAAACATAAAAACGGGATTTTCAACTAAAAGAAGCTAAAATTTTATTTTCAACAGATTAGAAACTTATAAAAATGTCCTTAAATAATATCTAATGGACCTATGACTAAAAATATAATAGAAATCAAACTTTGGGGTAACAATTGTAAATCTTGGAAACTTGGAGGACTAAACTGCAAATTTTACTAAACTTCAATAAACCGACCTCTTGAACTAAGAATCATTTAAAAGACTCAACCTAACTTATATAGTTCACTTAACATGGTAAATCATGTATTCTCTTTCCTAAGAAACCCTAACTTACTATAAAAGGAAACTTTTTATACAAAGTCTTAGCAATTCGAAGGCCACTAAGATATTAACCTCATGACACACCTAAAGGATCTCCATAACCCTAAAATTTGTGGATTAACACTTAAATCTAATGATAGGGTGCTAGACTTGAGACTTTTCCCGGCACACGAAGAGACCCTTTTTGCATGAAATTTTAAGGTGAGTTTAAGTGTTTCCCTTTTCACAATTGTTTTGGAATGAAGCATGTTGTGTTTAAATTAAACTATTTGGGTGCTATATTGTGATGCTATATGTTGTGGTTATATTGAGACCTGCTAATACTTGTATCACAGTCATTAATTCTTTTGCGAACCGCTTGTTTATATGGGTAGATCTACTTTGGGAATCCCCCACACATAGTGCCTTCCGTGATGAACGGAATGATACCACACTGAGATCCTGCGGGGTCATTTGTAGCATGTAACAGGTTTTAATAAGATACTAGGGTGGTCCATCCGGCAGGTACGGTCCACTGGTTTGAGGCTCAGTTCTCCCTAAGGGGATTTAATCAGTGACATAATTTTTGAAGAGGCTAGCTAGGGCTGAGTGCAGGGTTGATTGTGATCCCCGCAACAATGATACTATTACTTTTAATAAAGTGTGGATTCTAATGAATCCTTTTTTTTAAACTTTAAGCACTTGAATTCACCAACTTTTTAGTTGACACAACTTCTTTTTTAGCATGTTTTAGGTAATCCATGAAGGGACTCTAGCTGTTGTTGAAGACCTTGACCTATCACCGTTACCATGGCATTGGCTTGTATGATTTTTAAAACAATTTGAACAATTTTTAATTATTGTTAATCTATACTTTTGTCCTTATATTGGATGTACAATTTAATTTGAGGGCTAGATCTGTTTCTAGCCCGGGTTGGTTTTAAACTTTTTAATGCCATGTCATGTTCTCTCCTTTTGTGCTCTTATGATGGTTTATTTCTGCTGCCATATGCATTGCTAGTTTGTGACGTCCCACCCTACCTGGGCCCGGGGTGTGACAGATTGGTATCAGAGTTAAAGGTTGTAGAGAAGTCGGTAATACCATAGCAGACCCTAGGCTACAACCCTGATACCTTAGGACCACCCTTATGAAAAATGTTGGGATGATCAGGTTAGGTAAATTGATGATTACACATGATCAACGTAATCATGAATTTACCGGACGCGTAAATACCAGCATGGACCTTAGGTCGTGTTTGGACCCTTCTCTGTTTGAAATTTATGATTTCTAAAATTTTCTTTTTGTGTTCTAAGAGTTTTATTAATCATTTGATGAGACTATTAAATTCTGATACTATTACTGACACTATTGATCACTGATTACACTGCCATCACTGCTATATGTACTGCTACTATTACCTGTACTATTACTATCATGAGCTATGAGAAACCAAATTACTCATGGCAATTTTACAGGTTATCTGAGACTATGGCAAGAAATGGTAAGGCACCAGCTCACTAAGTTCACGATAATACTTCGATCGGGAGCAATTTAAGGATCACTCCTCGGATGGCATATGAGGCTTACCTTAGGAGGTGTGGACAATCTGGGTTTTTATCTGCGACTTCGGACGACTCGGAGCCATCAGAAGACTCAACTTCGATGTCCCCAGTCAGGAGCCGAACACACTCAAACTCACCACATGTCGTTGCACCTACCCACTCACCTCTCCCTCCTATCGGGGACAGGGGTGCACGGACTCTTACCCGCTCTCGAAAGAGTGTTAGGCCGGGAACTTCAGTTTATTTCATGATGCCTCCTCCTCTGCTTCCACCAGTTAGGAGATCGATACCGGCCCCACAACCATTTGACCCACCCCGACACCAACCACGTGACGAGAACTGGATGCCACCTAGGCACATCATGTATGAAGGCCCTAGAGTAGTAGCTGGTGACCGGTACTCCCAGTCTAGCCGCTAGGCAAGTGATGCAGGTCCCTCCGACGCTGCACTGGATGAGATTTGGAAGACCGTCTGACGTCATGAGCTGACTCTTCAGCACGCCACTCGAACATCATAATCTACCCAGTTTCAAGCCATGATGGCTTCACATGGGGTACAATGGTTGGAGCAAGAGCAGAAAAATAAGAACGTAGGATGGCTAGGATGGTTGAAAAAGAAGTGGATGTGAAAGCCTGGTGGTAAATGGGATTATGTGTGTTTTAGACAGTTGAAGGAAACAATTTTTATTATTTACTGATACTATTATTATTATTATTATTTATTATGGGCGTTACGGTACCTTCCAAGTTGTGAACCATGACATATATTTTATTTTAATCTCTGTAATGGATGACCTTATGCTTGTTTAAGAAACTATTGCTATCCGATACTAACCTTGCAGGGTGAATTGGTATGGAGTATGTAACTCCACAAGCTTATGGGAAACAATTAGGTTGCTCGGGAATAACCCCCCTCCCCAAACATGCTTAATGAAACTATCTATTATGTCATGTTGTTCATATACTATGATTTTTGTGCAATTGTTGGCGTGACCTTTAGGGCGATCAATGTGTTAGGATAATCGAAATCTATTATATGATGCTAAATGAGTTGCTTGTCTTGAAATTAGAATGCCGCCAAGACGAGGAGCCCGTGTGGGTAGGAGAGGAACAGGAAGAGGCCCCCGCGAGGAGCGAGGACGAGAAGGGAATCAACCACCAACCCCACCAGTAACCAATAACCCGAGAAGCAATGAAAGAATTGTAAACATTGTGGCACAACAAATCGCTAACTCCATACCCACCATCATTGCCTAGATCAATGTGGATCGGGACAATGCCACGGGAAACGGGGATGATCACCGGGATGATACCGATGGAATCTGGACCTGGTGCTCATACAAGACGTTTATGGCTTGTAAACCCAAAGATTTCTATGGCACTGAGGGTGCTATCGAGACTAACCGCTGGATGGAAGAGATCGAGGCGGTACTAGACATAAGCGAGTACAAGATGGAGCACATGGTACGATTCGCCTCCCAATCTCTGAAAGGATCGGCGCTTGAATGATGGAAAACCATCATTCAGCCCCGAGGAAGAAATGATACAGGCCGTATGAGTTGGGCCGAGTTCAGAGAATTGATGATCAACAAGTACTATCCGATTAGCCAGATGGAGAAACTGGAATTTGAGTTCTTAGGCCTAGAGATGAAAGGGCCAAACTACACTGAGTACATCAATCGGTTTCTAGCCCTGTCCAGACTGGTGCCCCACTTGGTGACACTAAAAGCCAAAGGTGTAGCCCGATTTATTTGGGGGTTACATCCTAGGGTTTGAGGGATGGTCCGATCTTCAAGGCCTACGGCCCTACAATCTGCGGTGGATCTCACTAGCAGGCTAGCTGATGACCTGGTTAGGGCTGGATGGACAGAGTAGGGAAGAACTGAAGAAAGAAAGGGAAAATGGGTTGATGCCAAGAAGACAATGGGTAACAACGATGGTTCGAGCAGGAAAGCAGGTGAAGGTGTAAGGCACGACAATCAAGGTGGAAGGGCACGCATGTTGTATGTAAGCACAAACCCTTATTACAACAAGTGCAAATTGCTCCATCAAGGGAGTGCAACCCAATGCCTTGTTTTAGGTGCAAGCGAACCGACCACTTGATCAATGATTGCACATTCACGACGGGTAAGCAGTGTTATGAATATGGAGACCCAGGGCACATGAGTAACAAGTGCCCCAAGCTGGAAAGAGACAAGGATGCGAGACCTAACACGCCTAAGGGACGAGCATTTGTGATAGGACTAGCTGATGCTCGCAAGGAACCTGATACGGTCAATGGTACGTTCCTTATAAACAACCATCCTGCTACCGTACTCTTTGATACTAGAGCAACTGCTAGTTTTGTCTCTAGTGCTTTTAGGCCTTTGATTGACTTGAGTGCATGTATCCTGACTGATTCATTTACCGTAGAATTAGCCGATGGTAACATTATAGAAACTAATGAAGTCAAGGAGGACTGTTCAATGAATCTAAATAGTAGCATATTTAAGATAAACCTGATGACTATTAAGCTAGGAGGATTCGATATGGTTGTTGGTATGGATTGGTTGGCTAAGCATAGAGTCGAAATCGTCTGTGAGGAACGCCTACTTAGGATACCATTGAGCGACGAGAGTGTACTACTAATTCATGGCGAAAGAAGTAACACGCTATATCCCATTATATTCTATATGAAAGCTACGAAGAGCCTTAAGAAGGGACGTCTAGCTTACATGGTCTACGTATTGAAAGTAAAAGAGGAGGAGAAGATTCAGGATATTCTAGTAGTTTCTCAGCATACAGAAGTGTTTCCTGAAGATCTGAAGGGACTCCCTCCAAACCGACTAGTTGAGTTTCAAATAGACCTACTGCCTGGTGCTGCACTAGTAGCTAAGGCACCGTATCGACTCGCCCCTCCTGAGATGAGGAACTAATGCTATAGATCCAAGAACTACTCAACAAGGGATTTATTTGACTGAGTGTTTCACCATGGGGTGCACCGGTCTTATTTGTGAAGAAGAAGGATGGAACCCTACAGATGTGCATTGATTACCGGGATCTAAATAAGTTGACGATAAAGAATCGTTATCCTCTCCCAAGGATTGACGACCTATTCGATCAATTGCAAGGAGCTAGCTACTTTTCTAAAATAAATTTAAGATCAGGATACCATCAGCTGAAGATAAGAGAAGAAGACATACCCAAAACGGTCTTCAGGACGAGACACAGACATTATGAATGTCTAGTCATGCCCTTTGGACTGACTAACGCACCAGTGGCGTTTATGGATCTCATGAACCGTGTATGTCACCCGTATCTTGACAAGTTTGTGATCGTATTCATCGCTGACATCCCGATCTACTCCCGTAGTAAAGAAGAGCACGAGAAACACCTCAGGCTAATTTTGGAGCTGCTAAAAATGAACAATTATATGCCAAGTTCTCCAAATGTGAATTTTGGATGCGAGAGATCCAATTTCTAGGGCATGTTGTAAATGAGAAGGGGAATCAAGTTGACCCTTCTAAGATTGAGGCGATTAAGGACTGGAAAATTCCTGAAACTCCTACCAATATAAGACAACTCCTTGGATTAGCTGGATACTATAGAAGGTTTATCAAAGACTTCTCGCGCATTGTGCAACCATTGTCTGCTTTGACAAAGAAGAACACAACCTTTGTGTGGGAACGAGAGCAAAATGAAGCGTTTGAAACACTGAAGGAGAAGTTATGTAGTGCACCTATCCTCGCTCTCCCACAAGGGATAGAGGATTTTGTGGTCTATTATGACGCTTCGCGCCAAGGACTAGGATGTGTGCTAATGCAACGCAACAAAGTAATCGCTTATGCATTAAGACTACTAAACGATCATGAGAAGAAGTACACAACACATGATCTAGAATTGGGTGTCGTGGTGTTTGCACTCAAAAGGTGGAGGCATTATCTCTATGGCACGAAGTGCATTATTTACAATGACCATAGGAGTTTGTAGCACATTCTGGATCAAAAGATGCTGAACATGCGCCAACGAAGATGGGTCGAGTTACTGATTGACTACGAATGTGAGATACGCCAATATAGTGGCCGATGCCTTGAGCCAGAAAGAAAGGGAAAAACCTTTACGCGTCCGTGCCTTAAGGATGAGTGTATATACCGACCTTATCGCAAGACTAAAGAAAGCACAAGGTGAAGCCCTAAAGGAAGACAAACTAGTGAGGGAAATGTTGACAAAAATAGAGAAGAGATTGGAGCTGAACAGCGATGGTATACATAAATGTGAAGGGAGAACGTGGGTACCAAAGCACGGGGGAATTAGAGAGGCGATCCTTGATGAAACCCACAAGTCTAGGTACTTGATTCACCCTGGAAGTGACAAATGTACCATGATCTAAAGGCCCTTTTCTGGTGGCCTAGGATCAAGAAATCCATCGCCATTTATGTAGTTTGACATGTGCCATGGTGAAGGCTAAAAACCAAAAACCGTCAGGGACGTTGCAACAGCCAGACATTCTAGAATGGAAGTGGGATAACGTCACAATGGATTTCATCACAAAGCTACCCAAGACTTTTAGAGGTCATGACGCCATTTGGGTAATAGTGGACAAGTTAACCAATCAGCTCACTTCTTGCCGATTAGGGAAGACTACGACCTAACGAAACTGGCTCAGTTGTATATTGATGAAATAGTGACCATGCATGGTGTGCCTTTGTCAATCATCTCCGACCGTGATAGTTGCTTCTCTTCACGTTTCTGGATATCGCTCTAGCAAGCCTTAGGAACCCGTTTGGAACTAAGCACTGCATATCACCCACAAACTGATGGCCAAAGCGAAAGAACTATTCAAACCCTGGAAGATATGCTAAGAGCTTGTCTGATTGACTTTGCTGGGAACTGGGACAACCATCTTCCTTTGGTAGAGTTCTCTTATAATAATAGTTACCACGCAAGTATAAAGGCAGCTCCGTATGAGGCCCTGTATGGTAGGAAATGCCGATCACCATTGAATTAGAATGACATTGGTGACAGCCAAGTAATAGGACCCGAAATCGTGTTGCAAACCACCGACAAGATATTTAAAATTAAGGAGCATTTGAGAGTAGCCAGGGATTGTCAAAAGAAATACGCTGATAGAAGGTGAAAACCTTTAGAGTTTCAAGTGGGTGATAAGGTAATGCTAAAAGTGGCACCATGGAAGGGTACCATGAGGTTTGGAAAGAGAGGACAATAGACCGAGATACATTGGACCATTCGAGATACTAGCAAGAGTTAGACTCGTGGCATATAAACTAAAGCTACCGCATGAGTTGAGTTACATACATGACACCTTCCATGTGTCAAACCTAAAGAAGTGCCTGGTAAACAAGACCTTGGAGATACCATTGAGGGAAGTTAGGATAACCAATAAGTTGTACTTCGTGGAAGAACCCATAGAGATCACTAACTGGCTGGTCATGAAACTCAGATGAAGTCGCATACCCAAGGTCAAAGTAAGATGGAATTATAGGCGAGGACCTGAATTCACATAGGAGCGAGAAGATGAAATGAGAAAGAGTTATCCACACGTCTTCAAACCCACCCATACCGAATCTGAGTGAAGCAAAAATTTCAGGACGAAATTTCCTAAACCGTGGGAGAATGTAATAACCGGCCTTTAGGTCATAACTCTAACCTTACCAACCTGCATCTTTTCCCATTCTACTAGTGTTATTGCTACTATCATTGATACTATTCTTGCCTCCAAGCTAATTGAATTTATATTTTTGTCTTAAATGATCCTTTTGGAGTTAATGCCTAAAGTTTGACCTATTTGTTAATGCGGATGTCATGTTCATCATCCGCATTTCCTCCGTGTTCAACCGTATTTACTAATGCGGATGGGGACTCAGCCGCATTTGGTAAATGAAGATGAACATTATCATCCACATTTCCCCTTGATTTATCCGCATTTGGTAATGCGGATGGGCAATCATTCAGCCATATTTCATCGTGCCATAACTCCTTCTGACTTGTGTTTTTGGGATGATTTGACTATATCAAGTGTTAGTTAGGGAAATCTTAGTGTCCCGGGAGTGTTATTTAGTCACCCTTACAAAATTTAAATCATAGTTGAAACAATTAAAAGTCTGCATATACGTACTTAATTTTCGGTTAATGCATGCATGTTCATGCATAATAATAATTAGCCACTAACTAAATTTTACCACCTAAAATACTACCCCATACTACACATAATATTATTTACCCATTAAAATATTAAAGACTAACCCTCCACTAGTGTCCAATTTCGGCCGCCCCCTCTCCTCCACTCCCATCTCTTCTACTCCACCACCCATTTCCACCACTCCCCATTCATGCAATACAACTCACACCCTATTTTCTTTCACTCTCCCCTCTCATTCTCTAATTCTTTCACCAGAAAACACGCACACACACAACCGAAACTCTCTCCATTTCAAGCCTTATCTTCGAAGGAAACAACAACACTATCCTCGGCCAAGTTCAAACCAAGCATTAGGGAAACACCTTAGGAGTTTGTGGTGCTCGGACCTTGCAAGGTTGCGGTTCTCCAGCACTTATTCGAGATTCTCCAGCCTTGTCCAAGGGTTTCCTGGCCATCCTTGTCAAGCTACACACTCCAAACCGCAGGATACAATAAGTGTAAGCTTCATGTCACCCGGTTTTGGTCATTTCATGTGCTTGTCTTCATTTTTCATTAAAAATCTTACCATTTTCATATCTAACAGAAACTTGCTTCTACCACATTTTTCATAAAGAGCTTTTCACGTTTTTGAAGGTTTCTCACACGTAATACATGTCATTCTCCGTGTTACACCTAGAAAACCCTCTTTTTGGGTGTTATTACACCATACATCTTGCACATCTTATAATCTTCTTAAGCTAACCATCTAACCCACCAAAAATCAGTTTTCTAACCTCCTAATAACCTGTTTTTAATACTACAAAAGGTTTGGGTAATGTTCAATCACAAGTTATAACGATTAACACATGTGTAATGGATGAGAATGGTGTAACCACTATGTTTCCATCTTGTTCTTGCATTGCATGTTGAACCCGTGGGTTAGACACAATATTTCAGTAGGTTTTGGATGATTTTGGGTGTATTATTAGATGTTAATGGCTGAAAATACTAAGGTCATAGACTTATAAGCAATTTGGACATATTCGGGGACCCGAAAAATGGTAAAACGACTTAAAAACAAGAAATCATGGGTTTTGACCATCTTAAAAAGTATTCCAGGCTCTAAAAGGGTAAACAAAGTATTTGGATCGGATTTGTTGAATAAATGGCCAAAGAATGGGTTAATTGGAATTTTTAGTTAAAAACGCATTTTAACGGGTTAAACATAAAAACATGATTTTCAACTAAAAGAAGCTAAAACTTCATTTTCAACATATTAGAAACTTATAAAAATGTCTTTAACATAATATATACTGGACCTATGCCAAAAAATATTACAGAAATCAAACTTTGCGGTAACAATTGCAAATCTTGGAAACTTGGAGGACTAAACTGCAAATTTTACTAAACTTCAATAAACCGACCTCTTGAACTAATAATCATTTAAAACACTCAACCTAACTTATATACGTGACTTAACATGGTAAATCATGTATTCTCTTTCCTAAAAAACCCCAACTTACTATAAAAGGAAACTTTTTATACAAAGTCTTAGCAATTCGAAGGCTACTAAGACATTAACCTCATGACACACCTAATGCATCTCCATAAACCTAAAATTTGTGGATTAACACTTAAATCTAATGATAGGGTGCTAGACTTAAGACTTTTCCCAGCACACGAAGAGACCCTCTTTGCTTGAAATTTTAAGGTGAGTTTAAGTGTTTCCCTTTTTACTATTGTTTTGGGATGAAGCATGCTCTATTTAAATTAAACTATTTTGGTGCTATATTGTGATGCTATATGTTGTGGTTATATTTAACCTGCTGATACTTGTATCACAGTCATTAATTCTTTTGCGAACCGCTTGTTTATATGGGTAGATCTACTTTGGGAATACCCCACACACAGTGCCTTCTGTGATGAACGGAAGGATACCACACTGAGATCCTGCGGGGTCATTTGTAGCATGTAACAGGTTTTAATAAGATACTAGGGTGGTCCATCCGGCAGGTACGGTCCACTGGTTTGAGGCTCAGTTCTCCCTAAGGGGATTTAACTGGTAACATAATTTTTGAAGAGGCTAGCCAGCGCTAAGTGCAGGGTTGATTGTGATCCCCGCAACAATGATACTATGACTTTTAATAAAGTGTGGATTCTAATGAATCCTTGTTTTTAAACTTTAAGCACTTGAATTCACCAACTTTTTAGTTGACACAACTTCTTTTTTAGCATGTTTCAGGTAATCCATGAAGGGACTCTAGCTGTTGTTGAAGACCTTGACCTAGCACCGTTACCATTGCATTGGCTTGTATGATTTTTAAAACAATTTGAACATTTTTAATTATTGTTAATCTATACTTTTGTCCTTATGTTGGATGTACAATTTAATTTGTGGGCTAGATCTGTTTCGAGCCTGGGTTGGTTTTAAACTTTTAAATGCCATGTGATGTTCTCTCCTTTTGTGCTCTTATAATGGTTTCTTTCTGCTGCCATATGTATTGCTAGTATGGGACGTCCCATCCTACCTGGGCCCGGGGTGTGACAGATTGGTATAAGAGTCAAAGGTTGTAGAGAAGTCGGGAATACAATATGGAAAGTGTTGGGATGATCAGGTAAGGTAAATTGATGATTACACTTGATCAACGTAATCATGAATTTACCGGACGCGTAAATTCCAGCATGGACCTTAGGTCGTGTTTGGACCCTTCTCTGTTTGATATTTATGATTTCTAAAATTTTCTTTGTGTGGTCTAAGAGTTTTATTAAAAAAACCTTTTTACTTGTTGTCATTTGACGAGACTAATAACTTCTAATACTATTATTGACACTATTGATCACTGATTCTACTGCCATCACTGCTATATGTACTGCTACTATTACTTGTACTATTACTACCATGAGCTATGAGAAACCAAATTACTCATGACAATTTTACAGGTTATCTGAGACTATGGCAGGAAAAGGTAAGGCACCAGCTCACTAATTCCACGATACTACTTCGATCGGGAGCAGTTAAGGATCACTCCTCGGACGGCATATGAGGCTTACCTTAGGAGGTGTGGACAATCTGGGTTTTTATACACAACTTCGGACGACTCGGAGCCATCAGAAGACTCCACTTTGATGTCCCCAGCCAGGAGCCGAACACACTCAAACTCACTACATGTCGTTGCACCTACCCACTCACCACTCCCTCCAATCGGGGACATGGGCGCACGGACTCTTACCCGCCCTCGAAAGAGTGTTAGGCCGGGAACTTCAGTTTCTTTCATGATGCCTCCTCCTCCGCCTCTACCAGTTAGGAGACTGATACCGACCCCACAACCATTTGACCCACCCCGACACCAACCACGTGACGAGCACTGGATGCCACCTAGGCACAACATGTATGACGGCCCTAGATTACTAGCTAGTGACTGGTACTCCTAGTCTAGCCGTCGAGCAAGTGATGCAGGTCCCTCCGACGCTGCACTGGATGAGATTTGGAAGACCATCCGACGTCATGAGCTGACTCTTCAGCACGCCACTCGGACCTCAAAATCTACCCAGTTTCAGGCCATGATGGCTTCATATGGGGTACAACGGTTGGAGCAAGAGCAGAAAAAGAAGAATGTAGGATGGCTAGGATGGTTGAAGAAGAAATGGATGTGAAAGCCTGGTGGTAAATGGGATTATCTGTCTTTTAGACAGTTGAAGGAAACAATTTTTATTATTAACTGATACTATTATTATTATTATTTATTATGGGGGTAACGGTACCTTCCAAGTTATGAACCATGACATATATTTTATTTTAATCTTTGTAATGGATGACCTTATGCTTGTTTAAGAAACTATTGCTATCCGATACTAACCTTGCAGGGTGAATTGGTATGGAGTATGTAACTCCACAAGCTTAAGGGAAACAATTCGGTTGCTTGGGAATAACCCCCCAACCATTCTTAAAGAAACTATCTATTATGTCATGTTGTTCATATACTATGATTTTTGTGCAATTGTTGGCGTGACCTTTAGGGCGATCAATGTGTTAGGATAATCGAAATCTATTATATGATGCTAAATGAGTTGCTTGTCTTGAAATTAGAATGCCACCAAGACGAGGAGCCTATGTGGATAGGAGAGGAACAAAAAGAGGCCCCCGCGAGGAGCCATGACGAGAAGGGAATCGACCACCAACCCCACCACTAACCAATAACCCGGGAAGTGATATAAGAATTGCGAACATTATGGCCCAATAAATCGCTAACGCCATACCCACCACCATTGCCTAGATCAATGTGGATCGGGACAATGCCATGGGAAACGGGGATGATCACCAGGATGATACTAATGGAATCCGGACCAGGTGCTCATACAAGACGTTTATGGCTTGTAAACCCAAAGATTTCTATAGCACTGAGGGGGTTATCGAGACTAACCGCTGGATGGAAGAGATCGAGGCGGTACTAGACATAAGCGAGTACAAAATGGAGCACACGGTACGATTCTCCTCCCAATCTCTGAATGGATCAGCGCTTGAATGATGGAAAACCATCATTCAGCCCCAAGGAAGAAATATCGCAGGCCGTATGAGATGGGCCGAGTTCAGAGAATTGATGATCAACAAGTACTATCCGATCAGCCAGTTGGAGAAACTGGAATTTGAGTTCTTAGGCCTAGAGATGAAAGGGCCAAACTACACCGAGTACATCAACCGGTTTCTAGCCCTGTGACGTCCCACCCTACCTGGGCCCGGGGTGGACAGTATATGTGTATGTATATGTGTATGTGTATGTGTATGTGCATGTGTATATATATGTGTATGTGTATGTGTATGTGTCTGTGTATGTGTATGTGTTTGTGTATGTGTATGTGTATGTGTATGTGTATGTGTATGTGTATGTGTATGTATATGTGTATGTATACGTATATGTATATGTGTATGTATATATATACATATATATATATATGTTTATCCATATGTATATGCATATCTATACATATATATGTGTATATATATATATACATATATATACATATACATATTCATATGTATATACATATATATCCATATACATATGCATATATATATACACATATATATACATATATATATATATACACATATTCATATATATATATATATGCATATATATATATATATGTATATATATATATATGTATGTATATGTATATGTGTATGTATATGTATATGTATGTGTATGTATATGTATGTGTATGTATATGTATATGAATATGTATATGTATATGTATATATATACATATATATACACACACATATATATATATATATATGCATATGTATATATATATATATATATATATATATATATATATATATATATATATATACTAGTAAGGAACCCGCGCGATGTGGCGGCGGCATCGACGATATTTTACAATGCGATATTCGTTTTATGAATACTTGCGTGGCTTCTATTGTATAGTCTATTTATGTCATGAGCATCACAAAACTCAATTAAATAATAGCACACGAATAAGAAAATGTTTTTCATAAACATAGTTTTTAAAAATAAATATCTAAGCACACGAATAAGAAAATACAAGTCATAAACATAGTATGTTAAAAACAAATATCCGCATGTTAACTACTTGGATTTGATGAGATCATTTTTTGTCATAAGCCTTACAAATCTCAATGACCTCATCACCATGCTTCGACCACCACTCTTCATCAGTGTCCAAACCGGAAGATTCTTGTGTCACTTCTGTTTTTACTGCCACTAATTTCTAATTAGGACTTTCTTGCATTTTCTCCTCTTTGACTGAAGTAGGCACTAAAAAAACAATGGTAGTAGCATTTTATTAAAACTAGAAAGGGTACATAAATTAAACTATAATTATATATATTAAATTGATATCAGGCATGTCTTGAAGTTCCTTCTTTTGTTCATCCATAATAGATTTCTAATTTATGTAAGAGAAAATGAACAAGTCAGTATGTTATAAAGTATATATTTGATAAGCTAAATCATGTCTTAACTTATATTTTTAATTTTTGTTAGCAATTAATATAGATTAATATGTAATTAACATCTATTCATAATATAAAAACTTAAGGCACACAAATCTATTAACTTACTTTCATTTATATACACATGTAACTCATTCATCACGTAACACTTCCCTATAGACAACATTTGAGGTGTATACTCCGTCTTGTCTAAAAATTTTTGAAGGATGCACTAACACCTTTGTATTTTCGCGTGATAGCCCTCTTGACAATGCCACATAAAGTTGTCCATGTGAAAACACAGATTCCAGTAGATAAACGCCAACATGCGGAATTGTTTGACCTTGAGCTTTATTAATTGTCATTGAAAAGCTAAGTCGAATGGGAAATTGTTTTCTTTTTAGTTTAAACGGGAACATGTCGTCTTCA
>BJCM01272267.1:2599-13369 GCA_018326385.1 Flaveria bidentis | reverse complement strand
ACATAAGAAATGCGGATGAACATAAGAAATGCGGATGAACATAAGAAATGCGGATGAACATAAGAAATGCGGATGAACAATAAGAAATACGGATGAACATAAGAAATGCGAATGAACATAAGAAATGCGGATGAACATAAGAAGTGCGGATGAACATAAGAAATGCGGATGAACAAAAGAAATGCGGATGAACAAAAGAAATGCAGATGAACATAAGAAATGCGGATGAACAAGAGGAAATGCGGATGAAGACTTAGTTTATTTTCTGAATTTCGGGGAAAAGTGCAGAGGTAGGTTTTGACTTGGGAGGTTCCCGGGGGTTCATGTAAGTTGACTTTTGAGGTCATAGATGATATGGTGGGTGATGTGTGATGTGATGTATGATTGGTGCGTATGTGATGGTGTATGCTATGTATGATTATGCATGATGATGTTATATTTATGTATGATATATTTATTATGTTCCTTATTTGTGTATGATGATGTGACTTTACGTGGTGTGATATTGTTAATGAACGTAAAGTGTTATCTTAACGAAGTGAAAGATTTAAGATAATGAAAGTAGAACATAATGGAGATTCACAACTCATTGAGAGTTGTTAGCTCAACTGTGTGTGTCTACAGCGTGCGTTTTGGCTAACTCATAAGGGTTCATACACACAGTAAGAGTTCAGTCTAGGTGACTGCTCTAATACGTGTGTTTTCCTAATTACTATGTGTTATACAGTGTTCGATCTTGGCGAACCCATAAGAGTTCACACACACAGGAGGAGTTTGTCCTGGTGACCACTCTGTATGTGCATTATGGGGTCCTTGTCGTTTAACCCTAGACGTATTGCTTGGTGCTCTAGAGGGGAGGGTTAAGTGCATGACAGGACCTAGATAGATGTGAAAGATAATAAATGTGCGAAATGTACAGAACGAATGATGACGAAGATAATGACTATTACCTTGATGTATGTACAATGTGTGATCACGTGCGATAGTAATAAAAATGTTTTAACGAATGGAAGGTAATACAATATTTTTATAAAACTAGAACTCACTCAGCAACGCTAACTTTTTATGCATTTTCCAGTTGGCAGGTGAGCATTGACGAGGATGGCACAGGGCAGCTACTTGGCATTTTTGGATGGCATCCATTTGATAGAAACATGACATTTTTGTGATGTAATGCAAATAATGATGTTTTGTAACCAGTCAACAATGTATTATTTTGCAAAAATGATTATAATGAAATGGATGTTTAAATGTTTCCGCTGTAATGGTTTCTTTAAGTTGATGAAAATATATGTTTTATGTGCGATGATTGACCAGCTGTGAGTGTCCCGAAAACAGGGCCTTACAGGTTCCTATAGTAGTCTTCCCATGAGGAAGAGGACATAGGTTCCAAACCTTTTGCCTTTTGAATTGAAGCAGCTCCTCTTGCATAGCTTTAACCTAACTTCCATCCTTCAGAGCATCATAAATCTTCTTGGGCTCTATCTGAGATAAGAAATAAGAGAGAAGACAAACATTTGCTTCATGGATTTGTCCTTTTGCTCTTACCCCTGTGTCAACATTCCAATGATATTTGTGGTGGGATAAGACTTGTGGATCTTTAGTTGAGGGATCACAACAAGTTGCTGAGAGTGATCAAAATTAGAGAAATTTAAATCTGACATTGATGTTTCTCCCACCACATCAGCACACTTATCAAGAGAGACTTGATCAAGAGAGTGTGTGACATCATTGATGTTGTCTTCTATAGAGTGGTTGTTAGCATCAATAAATTCTTAATCACTATCACCACAACCATTTTCTTCTACAATTGAAGCTTCTTTATCTGGTTGTGGAACCTCTAAGCTGGAATTTGAAGGCATCTCAGATGTATCAGCTGAATTTGTCAATGTTGTGCTGATAGAAACTTCATTTGCAGAGTTAGTTATAACTGGAGTTGAAGATGTATAGCTTGAAGGTCTTCTCAACTCAAATCTTGGATCAGGATCACCTGTAGGTAGTTTGTTTGTAGATCCTGAAACATGCTCACAAGATTTGTTAAAACAGTTGGTAACTAAATCAAGATCAAATAGCCAATCTGGACCAGAACCTTTCACATTGGGAGTGTGCTCATTGAAAGTCATATTGGTTGACTCTTCAACTACTCTAGTTCTGAGATTGTATACTCTATAAGCCTTAGCTTGGGAAGAGTATCCAATGAAGTGTCCATCATCTGATTTCTCAACAAACTTGGCAATTTGATTTTTGGTATTCAAGATGGTGCAAGGACATCCAAATGACCTGAGAAAACCAATGAAATGTTTCCTCTTATGTCAAAGTTCATAAGGAGTCTTACCATGAGTTTTAACCACTAAAACTCTATTTTGCACATAGTCAGACAACATAGTTCTTGCCGCTTCAATAAGTGTCCTGTTTTCCCTCTCAGCAACATTATTTTGCTGAGAAGTCCTAGGAGCACTATATTGTCTTGTAATACCCTTTTCATCACAAACTGTATCAAGGATTTGGTTATTAAATTCAGTTCCTTGATCACATCTTATGGTTTTGACCTTGCGATCACATTGATTCTCAATCTTTAAGATGAAATTCTTTAGAATCTCAGGAGTCTCATCCTTAGTTCTAAAAAAGAAGACCCAAGTGAATCTTGTAAAGTCATTTGTGATCACTAAATAGTAAGAGGTCCTTCATAGACTCTTACACTGGTAGGGCCAAAGAGATCCATATGTAACAAGTGTAGGGGAGTAGTGATGGAGTTTCTTTCCTTTGGTTTGTGAGATACCTTGTGTTTCTTCCTTCTAAGGCATGGCACACAATAGTTATCACTTGTAAACTCTTTTAGCATTCCAGTTACCAAATCATTCTTAATAAGTTTGTTTATATTTTTAAAGTTTATATGGCACATTCTTTTACGCCAAAGGAAAGACTCATCACTATTTGCTTTAGATAGAAAGCATGAAACTTCTCCTGAGGGAGATGTTTCTTGCAAATCCATCTTGTACATGTTCCCTCTCTTGGGGGCTCTAAGAAGGATAAGCTCATGAGGAATGACCACCCCAGGCTTAAGAACAATGCACCCATGCTCAGTAAAGAGCATGTTATGACTCTGATCACAAAATTGAGATACACTCAGAAGATTGTATTCAAGATCCTTAACAAAGTTTACCTTCTCAATGCTGAGCTTACCATTTGTGATCTTGCCTTTTCCAGAAATGTAACCACCTTCATCTCCTCCAAAAGCAACTAGCCCTCCATCAATTCTTTTAAAGTTTTGGAGTAGTGACCTATTGCATCTCATGTACCTGGAATAGCCACTATCAATGATCCAGACATTTTTGTTTGTCTTGAGTTGTTCCTACACAAAGAAAATGATTGTTTACATTTTGAAACCTAAGCCATATTGGTCTTGGGCTCATCAAAATAATTAGAAGGTAATGAAACAGTAATAGATCCTACAGTTGTGCTTGGAGGATCTCTTGTTGTTGTTGATGGAGAACTCTCAGTCATTTGGCCTTTCTTTGTCTTCCACACCACCTTTGGAAGTTTGGACTTGACCTTCAAACTTGGGAAGCTTTTGTGGCTTCGGAAGTTTTTATGATTGGACCTTCGGAAGATCCTGCTAGCACTACAGCAGACTTTAGTGCTTTGGAAATATTCCTTTCTTCCGATACCAAATTTTCTTCCGAAGGAAATTTTCCACTTGCCTTCTTCGTCATTTTAGAGCTTCTGAAGGAAACAAATTTTCCTTCTGAAACTTTCTTCTTTTTCTCCAGACTCTTAGAAGTATCTTTCTTTGTGATGTGAAGAGTACTCTTTGGATTGTAAAAAAAATCTTTAGCAAGATGAGAGGTACTCCCACACATAACACATTCCATTTTCTTCCTTCTAGGAGTCTTCTTCTGAGAACAAGGCTGAACTTGATCACTTTCAATCTCCATCTTCATCTTTTCAAATGATGTGGCAATTCTTGTGGGGTTAGAACTACCTTTGGAGCTTGATGGTTCATAACTTATCAGCCTTCTTCATGGTGATGGGATGACTTGGACATGAACTAGAACTCTTGTTGTTGGAGTTCAAGTTCGAGTCGTTAGTTTTAACCACTTCAAATCCTGCAGAAACAAAGACTTGTTACTGTGCAGAGCTGATTGTGGCCTTGATCTCCCGAGCCTTCCTTGCTTTTCTTTTGCTCTTTCTGATCAAGTTCTTTCTCTTGGACTTGGTCATCCGAACAGCTTTACTCTCCTTAGAGGGATGATGACCCTTCTTAGAATGCCCTTCTTCACTCCTCTCAGAGCGATTCTTCGTCATCTCCTCTTCATCCTCTTCAATCAAGGGGTCTATAAGAGGAAGCTCATATTCACAAGTTCCACACCTAGGAGATCTTACAGACAAGATTGTGTGTGTAGGAGCTATCTCACAAGATCCCAATCCTTACTTGTTCTGATAACACACTTTTGCATGCAAGGATGAGGATATCATGTTCTTGAAGGTCTCTTCTTCAAGAACACATTTTTCTGCCCTAGCTTTGCTGATCACAAGCTCAGCCTGGCATTCAGTCAACTTAGTTATGAGATCCTTGATCTGAGTCCTATAATTGGTGTGCTTATGTTTAAGAACTGAAATGGATTTTTCTAAGTCCTCTATCTTTAACTTATAATCATTTTTAGCCTTTTTGAAATAAGTTTTATAAGATCTTCAAAGACTCAAGATCAGATCTCGTCTCTAAGTTGTAGGACCTGTATCTATTAACATTAGCAATACACTCAGGAGTGCAAAGATGTTCCAATACCTTGGTTTCGTCATGGTCAGCCATGAGTGCTTGATTTGGAGATGCATCTTCCACCTAAAAGCTCCAGTCAAAGCATCCTTCTTCAACAGCAACTGCAGCTTGCTGCTTTGGCTTCTCATTCTGCGGAGCTCTCTCAATGTAGTTTGGTTTAGATTGAGATTGGCCACCATTTGCCTTTGGTGCCTTGCACTCTCTAGAAAAATGTCCCTTCTGGTTACAGTTGTAACACTTTACCTAGCTTTTATCCAGTCCAAACTTTCCACTGGCTGCATTGCTAGGAAACTTCCTTCTTGTCTTCTTGTAGAACTTCTTGGCTCTATGAGTGAGAAGAGCCATCTGCTGAACTATCTCCATATACTCCAAATCATCTGAATGGATATAGTCCAAGTCTTCAAGGGTAGAGAGAAAGTTGCCTGATTCATCAACATAGACAAAAGCATGAGAAGAACTTGTCTCTTGGAAAAGACTTCCTTGAGTGTAGTTTTCTGTTAGAGTCTCTGGGAAGGTGATGAATGGACCCTTTTATGAGTTGTCAAGGTAGCATATAAGATGATGTTGAGGTTCTATGATATCCCTTTCAGTCACATGATGGGCTGAACCCATTTGATTGCTAGAGTTACCAGATGAATTTTGCATGTTTATCTCCATCCGGTATCCACTAAAAATACCATACAACTCTATCAGAGTAAGAGTTTTAAGGTTCTCAGTCCTCTTGATAACAACACAATAATGTGTCCATTATCTAGGAAGAGAGGACATAAACTTTCTTACAATGTCCCTGTTTTCAAGAGTTACTCCAACATCCAATAGAGTATCCACAATCTCAACATAGCTGAAGTATTGTTTAGTCATGGTCTCACCTACTTTGAAGGTGGAGCTTTCAAACTGTTGCTTGAGGAGATCTTTCTTGTTCTCCTTGGCTTTAGTTAAGCCCTCATACATAAGCTTCAGTGCTTCCCATAGTTGCTTTGCAGTCTTGCACTTATTGAAGCCTCTATAGATTGAGTTTGGAAGAGCAGTTTGAAGGGTTGTCATGACTTTTTTATCAATCTCTATTCTTTTCTTGTCTTCATCAGAGAAGTCAGCCACAACCTTAGGAATCATACCACCACTAGTAGCAGATGGGATGCTTGGTATGTAAGGTCCTTCGATAATAGAGTCCCACATCCTAAAGTCTTAAGACTTGATAAAGCCTTTCATTCTTTGACACCAAGTATCAAAGTCTTCAGGAGTGATCAGTGGATACTTTGTCATGATTCCAGTTTTCATGTTAGCTTTAGAGATAGCTATCATTTAAGATGTTAAGTATTTTGTGTATGTCTGAGAGAGAGATCTTAAGATGGTGAGATCTTATATCAAGAGCCTGGAAAGCTCTGATACCAAATGCAGGATCGTAGGAAGGGTGTAATGCACTTTTACAACACAAAAACACAAGTGATCAGAGTTCTGTAGAACACTTAATAGATCAAGTGTTTAAAAAGCAAGTAATAAAGAGACAGAACTCGAACACAAGTAATTGGTTTTCAAGGATGATGTATATTTCTCTCTAGTTCCTTACAAGTGTTTAAAAAGCAATGATAATAAGATACAAGGACTAGAGATACTTATACTACAACCTACATCCGACCATATTTTGAAGGCCAACTGGATACATGATCTAGACAACAACAAAATCAATGTAGAGTCATAAGGCAGATTGCCTTTTGACTAGTGATTATGACATACCATAGTTCACATCCTAATATATTACAAAAAGGATAAAGGTACATAAAGTAGAAAGTATAGACTCAAAACCTCAATGTACTATTTCCAAAAGCATGGACCTCTCACCAACTTATGTAAAGTTGGTGTCTAATCAGAGTTACAGCAGAAAGGTGATCCAGTTTTATGATAAAGGTACATCAGATAATAGCATGTCTTAAAAAGTATTCGGAAGAAATATGTCTTCAAGAGTTGGCTTCGAAAGACTTTGTCTTTGAAGCTTCGGAAGACTTCATGTTTGGCTTATGAAGATATTGGTCTTGGCTTCGGAAAATTTCACACTTAGAACGTTTTCTAAGAGAGTGAAACTTCCAAAGCATTCTACTTTAGTACTCTTATGCATGCATGCAAGAGAGACTTTGGATGTTTTGGGTTGCATCAACCTTATATGAAACCTTACAAAATATCATGTAAAAAAGTAATGTTACAATAACTTGTTACATGTAGAGGACAACTTACCCTTACAGTAGACGTTTCCTGTGACATTATCTCATTGCATGTGTTGGTAATTGACTCCGATTTTTCAACCTAAATTGTATTATACAAGTTTAAACATTTAAATGGTTTATTATAATACCTTTCTAATAAATGTATTCAATATAATAAAATCATAACTAAATACTACCTCCAATATATTAGCTTTCTTTCGGAGCTCAATAATAACATTCGGGTCGTCGATTGATTTGTTGACCCCAAAAAAATTAATGACTATGCTCTAACATTAAATTTTATAATATCAATCTTAAAAGCAAATTTTCTATCCAACATCACTGAAAACTCATCGGGGTATAACCCTTCATCATCACCTTGGAAAAAATGTAGTTTTACCATGAATTTATTAATCTTCATATTGAAATAACTGGTGCAATCTTGAACCGTTAATAGGATTCTAAGCCTAAAAGAAAACATTAATGATTAATTCATAAATTATTATTTTTCTTGTATTATATTAATCTATATTAGCTCTTAGTATATACCTTTGTAAAATTTCAACATCCTTTCCTATGCAATCATCCCTCTCGTTAACATAGACAAATCCTTTATCACCTACCTTTTGAAGTGAGTCTCATCTTCATCAGGTTTTTGGAAAACCTTCTTGTTACATGTTTTACATGTCTCATAAAACCAAGGTATGTTAATGGGTATCAACTTAACTATGCCTACAATTACAACTTACTTATAACAAATGAATACGAATAATAGTTTAGACTTTGAAGATAACATAAAGAAAATATTTGTACAAAAAAATATTACGACCTTATTTAGACTTATCTATGTAATATTGTTAAACTCTGTTTTAGTAACAAACTTATTATATAGAGATAAGAACAGTCCCGAAAGCATGGAGGTTTCAGTTAATGATCTGGAAGCTGCTAAGTTCTGTAGCAAGTTGTTAAAATTTTGAAAAAAGATTATTAGAGTGATCCAAAAGACATAGGTATGCAATAAAAATTATGATAATAAGTTGTAACACCCGATTATTCTAAAGTCAAAGAAATAATTAATAAAGTGAAAGAAAAGAAGGAAAAGAAATAAAACCCAAGTCTAGGGGTAAAAAGTGTCCAAAAGGACAAAATATTTGAAAAGTGGGTGTAAAAGGTGGTATGGTCGCCCATATGTCCCATACACCACTGAATTTCGGGTTTTAGAGAGAGAGAGAGAGTAGCTGGAAGTAGCAAATTCTCGGCTTTGAAGAAGAACAAGAAGAGAGAATTTGAATTCAAGGTGAGAATTCGTGTTTATATGATGTTCTTAACCGATTATGTCCTCGGGTTTATGCTTATGTGTGTTTGTATGTGTTCGGGTATATTTTTTAATGGGTTTCTAGGTGATTGAATTCAATTTGCAAACGAGTTTGGAAGAAGCCATACTCAAGAGCTGCAAAGGTGAGTTCTAGGACCCCTCTTTTACTGGTTTTTTAACTGATTTTGGGGCTGGAATGGCATAAATATATGTTTTTATTTAACTGGGTTCGGACCCGTGTATTTGAATGTATGTATGATGATGTTGTGATGGTATGAAGTGATTACGTTCATGTTTGATAATGTATGACTGTGTTTCTAAGGCTTAAAGGGTAATATTTAAGCTTAGAACATGATGAATGGTGTATGGAAATCGAATATGATGTTTTAGGTTCACAGGTTAAGTTTGTAAATCTGCCTAAGTGTTTGGAGGTTAATGCGAATGAGTTCATCCAATGCGGATGAAAAAGTAAAGTTAATGCGGATGAGTTCATCCAATGCGGATGAACAAGTAAGGTTAATGCGGATGAGTTTATCCAATGCGGATGAACAAGTAAGGTTAATGCGGATGAGTTCATCTAATGCGGATGAACAAGTAAGGTTAATGCGGATGAGTTCATCGAATGCGGATGAACAAGTAAGGTTAATGCGGATGAGTTCATCCAATGCGGATGAACAAGTAAGGTTAATGCGGATGAACAAATAAGGGTTAATACGGATGAAGCATTAAATGCGGATGAACACTTAGGAAGAATTCTGACTTTTTGGGAAAAAAAAGGTAATGTAGGCTTTGACCTAGGAGATTCCTGGGGTTATGAAAGTTGACTTTTGGAGGTCATAGATGATATGATGGGCATGTAATGGTATGTGATTGAAGCTTATGATGATGATGATGATGTTGCATGATTATGCATGATGTATGTTATGTATGTATGATGTCCTGCATGATGATGTATGAGTGATATGTTATGTTCCTTATGATGATGTATGTTTATCTTTCCCATGGCTTTACGTGTTATGATAATGAATGAACAAAGTATTATGTTACGTAAAGTGAAAGATAATGAAAGAGGAACATGATGATGAATGCATGCATTAATGAATGAAAGAAAGTCTTGCAAGCACTGTATGTCGGGACACACCATTTAAAGATGTTAGCCCAACGGTGTGCGGGTTCGCTACCCCGGGAGGATGCACATCGGGGTCATTCTTTGTGATTGACCATATGGATGAACCATTGTTACGTGTCTTAGGTACTGTTACCACCTGGTGCTGGGCACCACTGATGAAGGTCTTTTAAAGGCTTAGGTGCAGTATCACAAGCATGAAGGGCATTGCATATGACAATGGTATACCTGAACTTTACCTTAGGTACTGTGACCACCTGGTGCTGGGCACCACTGATGAAGGTCTTTTAAAGGCTTAGGCACAGTATCACGAGCATGAATGGTAAAGTTCATGGTAATGATGAAAGTAATGAATGAAAGGATGAATGAATGAAAGTATGAACGAAAGAATGATGAAGATAATAATGATATTATCTGTATGTACGTATGATTTATTATCGCATGCAATTGTAATGAAAGGCTTTAATAAAAGTAAAAGTATGTTTTATTATAAAACTAGAACTCACTCAGCAACGCTGACTTTTATGCATTTTCTAGTTGGCAGGTAATGTTGCTGAGGATGGCACAAGGCAGCTGCTCAGCTCTTTTGGATGGCATCCATTTATATAAAGCTTTTGTAATGTAATAAAATGATGAAATTTTGTAACCAACAAACGATGCATTTTTTTGCAAAAGTTTTTATGATGAATTGAAATTCTATTTTTGAATGTTTCCGCTGCAAATGTTTATTTAAAATATCTGTAAATGTATGTTTTATGTGCAATGGTTGACCAGCTATGAGCATCCCGGGAGCGGTGCCTTACAAGTTGGTATCAGAGCCAAAGTTTAAGTGAAATGGGTAAATTTTCAAAATAAACCTTAACTTAAACTGAGAATGGGACGGAAAGGGAATGGGATGCCAAACTGAGTAGCTGCGTGCCATTAGGTATTTTCGTAAAGTTAACCAATTTTATGTGCGCATGGTATGTGTTATGTGTTGTATGTAGATTTAAATACTGATGTAGTCAGGACAGGTAATGCTTGGGGTATGAAGAGTAAAGTAAGTGGCTAATCACAACTGGCCACTGTAGTTAGGGACTTACTATACTTGCCATAAACTGAGCCGTTTCCTTGAATGACCGTATTAGTGTTTAAATCTTTCAGTGTGAGTTAAAGGATGGCCGGTGGTAGATCATCTAAAGCTTCGCGAGGTGGAGGACGTGGTGCTGAACCACGGGTTACGAGAGGAAGGCCTAGGGCTGAAAAGGTGGTTCATGAAGAACCAGAAACCCCTCATCCGGAGGGCGGTGATGAGAGTGCTAACCTGAGAGCCTCAGTGAAGGAGGCGGTTGTGGAGGAAGTGCATCAAGTCATG
>BJCM01272246.1:0-23778 GCA_018326385.1 Flaveria bidentis | reverse complement strand
ATAACGAGAGTTTTCGAGATTACATAACCCTAGCCGTCCGAGTTCGTCCAGTACGTCTCTTCCAACTTCATAAAACGTTTCTGATCATTCCTAATCTATTCTTAACGTATTCTAATCGTTAGGATTGATCGGATTAACGTTTTCCCTGATTGGATCGCCAATCAAATAGGATTCCGCACTATTTGATCTGGTTTCACGTTGAATCAGTTAGTACTCAGAACGCCCCAGGTCCTAACAGATTGAAAGACGAAGATCTTAACGCTTACATCTCACGATTCCTTCGTATATGTGCGACCTTCAAAATCAATAATTGTCCAGACGAAGCCATTTGACTAAGACTTTTTCCATTTTTCCTTCGAGGCCGAGCCATTGACTAGCTTGATTCGCTTACGCCTGGTTCCATCACCACATGGGCGGAAATGGATGAATAATTTCTTTTAAAATACTTTCAACCCGATCGCACAACCAAACTAAGAAGCAACATCACAAGCTTTCGCCAAGACGATGATGAATCATTACACGCAGTGTGGGAGAGATACAAAGGTATCCTTTGGAGATGCCCGCATCACGGACTTGATCAGTTGCTGTAGTGTCAAACCTTTTAGGATGCAATCAACAGAGCACACAAACAAGCTGTCGACCAGAGTGCGGGAGGAGATTATGGAAGCGTCACGCCAATAGAGGCATACTAATCCATAGAAAGAGCAGTTAAGAAGAGTTTGCTTATAATCCATTAAGAACAAAACCCAGTTCTAAAGGCATTCATCAAGTAGACTCTGAAACCCTAATTTCAGCCCAATTAGAAGCTCTAACCAAATGGTTCGAACAATTGCAAGCCGAACTGAAGAAATCTCCAAAACGATGCAACACATGTGTAAATTCACACAAGACTAGCAAATGCCCACAAGGAATTATGATGGTTGAAGATGTTGACTATGTAGGAGGCACAAACAACTCATAACAACACTTCAAATTGAGAAGCAATTCGAATTACAAAGAAGCTAGTAACAACCAATCATCATCTGGATTCAACCGAAGGTTACCTTACTAACAAGAGAATCGAACATACCAAGGTCCAAGAAGTAGTAATCAAGATCGTGGAGCATCATCAATGGAAGATTATTGTAGCAATTATTGAAAACCACACAAGCCACAAACGAGTATATCCAAAAATCTGATTGAAAAAATGAAGAGAGGTTCCAAAGAAACAAGGCTGAAATCAAAAGTACCAAAGCATCATTGCAAACCATTAAACACCAAGTAGGTCAGATAGCTCAACAACTATGTGAGAGACCCCAAGGTGCTTTGCCTAGCAATACTGTGACAAACCCTAATGCTCAAGTCAAAGCCATCACCACCAGGAGTGGTAAAACCACTCATGGTGATGCACCTGCGTTACAACCCATTCTTGAAGAAGTAGAAACCAAAACTCCAAGTAATGCAATTGATAAGCAAAAGCAACCCGTTGCTATTGAAGAACCAACCAAGAAATACGTACCACCATCACTCTATGTTCCACCACCTCCATATCTAGGTCATTTGAGACAAAAAAGAATGGATGCACAATATGGCAATTCCTGGGGTTGTTCAATCAACTTCACATCAATTTGCCCTTGGTGGAAGCCTTAGCCCAAATGCGAAATTATGCTATATTTTTGAAGGTGTCTTGTCGAACAAAAAGAAACTGGAAGAGCTATCACATGTAGTTTTAAATCAGGAATGCTTTGTAGTTTTTCAAAACAAACTACCTTAAAAGATTACCAATCTAGGAAGCTTTACCATACTGTAACATCCGTCTATTTTCAAATTATAAACCCAAACCCGAACTCATTTTGAACTTTCATATGATGTAAATTTCTTTATTAAACTTATTTTATTTATACTAATGAATCATATGAATTAGAAATATAGGTTAATCAATATTAAAAATTGTTTTATTTAATTTTCATTTATTAAATCATTTAAACAATTCAAAATAATTTTATAATTTATAAAGTAAAATGTTAAAAATTTATAAATTCATAATTGTCATTTATGAATTTTAATATAGAAAGAATAAATATTTATACTTATATAAGTTTCTAGAAAACTTATATTTATTAACTCTATAAAATAATTATATTTATGAATTATATTTATATTTATATAAGAATAATTATATTTATGAATTTTAATAATTATATTTCAAAGTTTCTAGAAAACTTATATATTTATATAAGTTTATAAGGGGTAATATTAAATATGAGATTTAATTTTAATTAAAAATTAAAGTCTTTCTTTTTCTTTATGAACTCTATAAAGTTTTAATAGACAATAATTTAATTATAAATTGGGTTTAATAAGTTTGGGGTCAAATTTACAATTTTTGAAACTTAATTTAAAAGTTTCTTACATAAAATAATAAACTCTTAAAACTACAAGTACCAAACTTGTAAATTTGAAACTTTTAAACAACCCAACCCCCTCCCTGTCGACTATCTCCGGCCACTCGTCCGGTCGAGCTCCGGCGAGACCAAGACGACCAAATCTATTTGAATCAAGTAAATCAAACCAGTTCAAATCGTTTGTTGGGCAAATTCAAACCTGTTACCATGTTTCAATTCGACTTTAAACATATGAACATTCAAACCAAAAACAAAAACTTATTCAAATAATACATCAGTTACAACTCGAATGTATGCAAAATCAATTGAATTTAGTAATACAAACATTTCTATAATCATCTCAAGTATAATCATCGAATCAATTGAGCAATAATGGCCATAATTCACCATAAATTCAAAGTTATAACATCCGATTGAACCTAATAATTATGGGATTGAAACAGTCGCAATCAGGACTATATAATTATGTTGGAACCTTATAGCCAATTCCTTTGAACCAACTCCAATAACAATTTTGTTGATACATATGTACCTAGTTTATGATATTAATGTAATGTGTCTGTCATGTCCTAAATGTAAATGAAATGTATGAGTTGAATGAAACAAAATGTGTGATTGATGATCTTAATGTTGAATGTTTTAGTGTATGTTTCAATGTTTATTATTTATTAACGCATATTGAACTAACTATATAGGTTTGTGGTTGTTTGAATAGATCTTAGTCAAGTAATGATGGAGCAACATATTCAAACTTAGTCGTATGAAGTTTTCATGCGAATGGACCATGCTAATGGACCATACGCATGAATACTTCATGCTAATGGACCAGTCGCACAACTGAACCAGGAGACTGGATCAGTCGCACGACTGAGACATACGGATGACTCAGTCGCACGACTGAACCTTCAGTCTTGTGATTGACTCAGTCGCATGCTTTAGTCGCACGACTGAACCATGCTAATGGTCCAGTCGTACAATTGACTAACCCTAACCTATAAATACTACTTAATTCGTGGAAAAACATAACACTTAGAGACCCTGTTCCTAGTTCATAGATCACACTAAATCATATTTCAATCGTTCTTAACGTTTAGATTCACTCTATGATTGATTCTACATGCGTTCTCACTGATTGGATCACCAATCAAATAGGATTCCGCACTATTTGAGTTGGTATACACGTAAATCAGTTAGTACTCCATTCGTACATGGTCCCTAACAAGTGGTATCAGAGCTTTGGCTCTAGATTTACGTGTGATTCAATCAATTTTGGCCTAAAATCGTGTTTTTCACTCAAAAAATTCAATCTTTTTGTGTCAAAAAGTGTTTTCGAAGTCTTCTGGTCATAAAGTTAACGTTTTTCATCATACGACAATTAGGTTTCGTAAGAAATTCGTGTTTTTTGCGTCAAAGTGTTCAAAACATTCGTTTTTCCAAAAACAGCAGCCTTCAATCGCACGATTGACTCAATCGCACAACTGAACTCATTCGCACCCTCCATACACACAATTGAACTCAGTCGTCTCGTTCATTCGCACGACTGACCAGCTTCATTCGCATAAACTCCAAGCGCACTCTCCCTCCACACGACTGAATCCAATCGCACGATTGAATTCATCCACATACTCCATTCGCACGACTGACCCAATCGTATAAGTTCAATCGCACGAGTGGTCCATTCACATAAGCAAAGTATTTGACTCAAAAAATTTAAAGTTAACTAAATGGAAGAGCAATATTCAGCTTTTACTCCAGGGAGAGACACACGAATCCAGACCCTCTTACTTCTGGAAAATGAGACAGGGAATCAGAACAAACCCCATAAGCTAATAACGTTAGACGATTACCATCAATGGAAGCAAAGTTTTGAGATTTACTTAAATGGAGTTGATCCCAACCTTTGGGAGTCAATCGAGATAGGGTATGACATGCCAGTAGGTGCTGGTGGAGTGAAACTGACTCTGGGAGGGATGAATGACACGCATAAGGCAAAATATAACGCAGAGAAGAAAGTGTACGCCCTGTTAACTCAGTCTATACCGAAGGATATATTCCATCAATTCTATGAGAATAAACAGGCTAAGAAACTTTGGATACCCTTGGAAAAATGCTATGATGGGAATGCTTTATTAAAAGCTCTAAAGGCAAAAGCGTTGAAGAAGGAGTTTGACAACTTCTCTTCTATGGGTAAGGAAAGTCTAGATGATGTAATCGATAGATTCCATCATCTCATGAGTGAGCTACATATTCATGGAGTTAAAACGTTGATGGAAGATAAGGTTTCCAGTTTGGCTGATGGGTTACAGAGAAGTGGGATTCATTTGTATCTAATCTAAGACAGAACAGTATTTTGGAAAAGTTAGATTTAAATGATTTCATCCTAAAATTAAGAGAGGAGGAACTTAGGATGAAATACAGGTCGCAGAAAGGAACGTATGATCAAAATCCTTCGCTTTACAATGCTTCTTCTACAGCAACCAGTTCAGGAGCACCCCTTCAGACGGCTTTTGTTTCTAGTTCAGCTGCTCCTCCACAAACCATAACTTCTGGATCTGACACGTCTGGGTCATCAAGTACCCATTTTATTGTACTAGAGGCTAATGCTACGAAGTTGAAGATTGAGAACCTCAGAACATATTGTGGAGGTGGCTAAAGAACACATGGATTTATTGGCAGTTATGGTACACTCATATGATGGGTTGGTTGTAGGAAAGATTCGTAACTGCCATCTAGCAGACGAAGACTACGAACAGGTAGACGAGAACGAGCTTGAACGTATGGACATAATGTGGGCGTTAGCAAGTGCTGTCCGGAGGGCTAAAAAGTTTGTTAAAAAGATGAGACAGAACTTGATAGCTACCAAAGACACTACATTTGGGTTTGACAAGTCCAGAGTGACCAGTTTCAACTGTGGAGAGAATGGGCACTTTAAACGTGAATGTGTAAAGCCCAAGAAACTGGCAACGGGAACCTGTTCTCGACATTCAACCGTTCGGATAAACCAACTTGGGGAGCTACATCGTCTAGTACTGAGACAAAGGCTTTGACTGCTCAAGGTTATGAAGGACAAGACTGGACCTTCAAATTCGTGCCTCCGGGAGAATCCAACATTGCAAATGTCGAGGTGTTGGATGACGATACTAAAAGTGAAGACGATATCGCAGTCGAAATAGCCATGTCAGAAACTGAAGACGCTGCGAAAGTGGTCAAGCCTATGATTGAAGAAGATGACACAACTACATGTTCAGAATCTCCAGCAGCTGAAGAGACAATCTCTGCTCTAATGGCGAATTCAACTGAATCTTCTCAGGTATGTTCTAAAGACAAATTGTTTGATAATCATGCTTGTGTTGAATGTAATAAATTTAGGGAAAGCATTGATTTGAAATTTGCTAGGTTATTAGATCATAATGATAACTTAGTAGAGGACTTGCAACTGTGCACAGAAGCAAATCACATTTTAAAACAAAACGAGCACAATTACAAAGAAAAAATAGAACTATTAATAAACAACTAAGGGAAACCGAAGTTGTGGCTTTTAACCAAGCAAATGACATTAAGTTCTATTTAAACTCCCTTGAACAAACTAAAATGGAGAAAGCAGTTTTGGAAGTCGAAGTAAATTCTTTAAAACAAAAACTGCACAGTTGGACTAGTTTTTCACATATAGTTAAAAACTTGGTCAAAGAACGAAACAACAGGGAAGGATTAGGTTACAAAGTGGTTCCACCACCATATGAGATTCTGTTAAATACAAAATGTCGACCAGTAAACAACAATCCTATTAAGGATCATGTGGTGACCACTCCTCTAGTTAGTGATCCAGATTCCATGTGTCAAAAGATGGAATCTGCCACTAAAGAGAAGGAGGACACTTTGAAATCTAAGGGTAAAAAGCCTATTGTTAATTTGGACGAACAGTTTAAAGAGGTTAATATACAGTCAGGATCTACCACGTCTTCTTCTGAACAAAAAGTGACTAAACAAACTAACCAACCACGTGCTCCACGTAATAGTCCAAACAAACAAAAGGCAAAAGATGTTTCAACCGCTCAAAAGGTAAAGTTTATTAAAGAAGTTAAAACATCCAAACAAGAAGAGTTGAAACCCAACAAGACCAAAGTCATACCGGTCTCACAATCTTCCCCACAGAGACGTCTTTCCCAACATGTAGAAGTTCGATCATGCTACAATTGTGGAAAGAGAGGACATATAGCTTCTAATTGTCCTCAGTATCAGACACCGAGAAAGAAAGTTGAGCTTCATGATTCAAAAAATTTCTTCTAAAAGGAGTTCTACTACTCCACGTAAACGAAATAATGAAACTAAGGTTCAAACCATAAACCAGTCGTCTGTTTATCACAAAAAGGCATTGCACAAAGCTGGCTTGTGGAAAGAAAAATCAAGTCAAATATCTGATATTAAGAGCAGTAAGAAGCATGATATGCCCTTGCCCTCAAATGGACACTAGGTTGACTTTTTGATGTGTGATTCCTCTGGGATACCCAAGCCGGCTTGGGTTCCAAACCTTAACTAATCATTTCCTTTAAATGTGAAGGGTGTTCTTTATAGTGCTATCACAAACACGTGGATTGTAGATAGTGGAGCATCCAGGCACATGACTGGAAACCTGTCTCTCCTCTCAAAAATCAAACAAATTAAAGGAGGACACATTTCTTTTGCGGGAAATAAAGGAGGATACATCACTGCACAGGGAGAAGTAGGAAATCAGAAAGTTAAGTTTGACAAGGTCAACTACGTTCAACAACTACAAAACAACTTACTTTCTGTATGCCAGATTTGTGACAAAGGTTTCAAGGTGGTCTTTGACAACAAGAAGTGCTACGTGTTGAAGAAGGAGTACACTATTCCTGAAACTAGGTCTTAATATCAGCTTCAAGATACAGTGATTTATATCTCTTTGATCTAACAAAGGTCTCAACAACCGATAAGCAAGTCCAATGCTTCTTGTCAAAGGCAACTGAGAAAGATTCCATCTCCTGGCATAGGAGAATGGGACACATAAATCCAAGGAAGATGAATCATCTCATTCAGAATGATTTGGTCAACGAAGTTAATGTTAAAAACTTTTAACTTCCGGATTTCTGTGTTGCGTGTAAGAAGGGAAAACAGACCAAGAAGTCTCACAAGGCAAAGAATGTCAACTCTATTGTATTGCCTCTTGAACTTCTACATATGGATCTGTTCGGTCCAGTGAGCACCAAGAGTATTGCTGGGGATCTGTACGGTTATGTAGTCACCAATGACTACTCTAGATTCTCTTGGGTGATGTTTCTGAAATCCAAATCAGAAACATTTGATTCGTTCAAACAACTTGTGACCACTTTGGAATCTCTATACAAGTTAAAGGTACATTAGATCCGCTTAGACAATGGGACAGAGTTCAAGAATCAATGGATGGAGGCATTCTGCAAAGAAAAGGGAATTGTACATCACTTCACATCTGCCTACACTCCACAGATGAATGGGGTTGCTGAAAGGAAGAACAGAAGCTTGATAGAGACTACCAGGACGATGCTAGCAGACTTGAAACTGCCTATCCAATCAGGAATGAGGCAGTGGCCAATGCATGTTACACTTTGAATCGAGTCTTGGTGGTTAAACGACATGGAAAAACGTGTTACGAGTTGCTACAACGACGTAAACCTAATCTGGAGTACCTCAAACCGTTTGGGGCACCATGTATGTTGCTGAAGAAACATCAGTCAGGAAAGTTCAGTGAAAAGGCTGAAGAAGGAATTTTTCTAGGATACAACATACCAAACAAGAGGGTTTATAACAACTCAACAGGTCAAGTAGAAGTGTGGTGCAACGTCGATGTTCAGAGATACACCACCCCTCCTGCAGAAAAAGGACCAGCCTTTTTTTTTGATTATGATGGATTCTTCAAGTCCTTCAACATTCCTCTCACGCCTTCTGATGATGAGCTATCTACAAAGATGATGTATGATGTCTTAAACACACCACCCCTAGACTCGACAGCATCTAGTTCACAAGGCCAATCTTCTAGCAGCTCAGGGGGAGTACCAGAAGTTAGTGACTCCTCCTCTGACGATGAAGATGTGGAGAATGTTCATGGTGAGGAACAGGTTCCTGCTACAACAAGTACACATGCATCCGATGCTGATGCCTCTGACACTTCGGAACCTCAAACTCCAACAGCTACAGATTCTGACTCTAGAACTCACAATCTAGGTCAGGATGTAGTTGTTCCCACCACTCCCGGGTCGCGACTTAATGTTTATCATCCTCTGAACAATGTCATAGGGGATGTACAATCAGGAGTACAGACACGAAATCAGCTATACTCAGCTGATTATGCCTCAGTCATGGAAAAAGGTTACATTCACGACGGAGCTTATCGATGTTTTGTGTCTCAATTTGAGCCAAAATATGTAAGTGATGCCTTGAACGATGAGGCTTGGGTGAGTGCCATGCAAGAAGAACTTCTTCAATTCAAGAAGTTAGGTGTGTGGACTCTGGTGGATAGACCTAAAGGTGCTAAGGTGATTGGCACTAAATGGGTCTTGAAGTGCAAGAAGGATGACCAAGGGGTCATAATCAGGAACAAGGCTCAACTTGTAGTTCAAGGATTTCGACAGGTCGAGGGTATTGATTACAATGAAGTGTTTGCACCCGTGGCAAGAATGGAAGCCATCCGTATCTTCCTAGCCTATGCATCTTATATGAAGATTAAAGTATATCAACTTGATGTGAAGAGTACATTCCTTCATGGTAAAATTCGAGAGACAGTGTATGCCAGTCAACCCGAGGGAATTGAGGATCCATATCATTAGGACAGAGTTTACAAGCTAGACAAGGCTCTATACGGGCTTCATCAAGCCCCTAGAGCATGGTACGAGAAGCTCTTAACTCATTTTGTGAAACACGGGTTTCGAAGAGAAGTGATTGACTGTACACTGTTTATCAAAGAAAAAGATGGTGACTTGCTGCTTGTACAGATCTACGTTGATGACATAATCTTTAGATCCAAAAATGAAGAGTTATGTAAGGAATTTGAAGTAGTAATGAAAGCTGAGTTCAAAATGAGTACAATGGGAGAAATGAAGTTCTTTTTCGGATTACAGGTGGATCAGACACCTAAGGGAATTTTCCTAAATCAAACCAAGTATGTAGGAAATATTCTCAGTCGGTTCGATATGGAGAATGCTTCGGTAGCTGGAACTCCTCTTGCTACAAACCACGATGTAGCACCCGACGAAAGCGGCGATCTGGTTGATGCCACCATGTACCGAGGAATGATCAGATCCCTTATGTATCTCACAGCCTCACGACCTGATATCATGTATGCGACATGTCTATGCTCCAGATATCAGGCAAAACCAAAAGTCAACCATCTTATTAGGGTTAAAAGGATATTTCATTATCTGAAGGGTACACCAACACTAGGGTTGTGGTATCCTCATGATGATGACTTCGAGCTTACGACATATAGTGACTCGGATTACGGCGGTTGCAAAATGAACTACAAGTCCATGTCAACAGGATGTCAATTCTTTGGGAGGAGATTAGTGACCTGGCAGTGTAAGAAGCAGACCTCGGTTGCTCTGTCAACCTGTGAAGCCGAATATGTTGCTGCTGCAAGTTGCTGTTCACAAATCATTTGGATTCAACAGCAAATGCGGGATTACGGTTTGCAATTCTCTAATACTCCTATATATGTTGATAACTCTATTGCAATAGCTGTAACAAAAATCCGGTCTAGCATCCTAAAACCAAACACATCGGGATTAAATATCATTTTATACTAGATTGTTTTGAAAAACATTTAATCGATGTGGTTAAAATTAATTTAGATTTTCAACGGGCCGACCTCTATACAAAATCTTTTGATAAACCGAGATTTCTATATCTCCTAGAGGTTAATGACGTGAAAAAGAAAAGTGACGTTATCTCAGAAGTTGATAATGTGTAGTCCGACACTGTGTTTTAATTTTAATTTAATTTTTTTAATTTCCTGTCTTTTAAAATTCAAAAACTGCAAAAAGATTTTCGGTTTTAAAATTTAAGGGTGAGAATAGGTTTAGAAGTTAGTGTTAATTTAGTTGTTATAATTTCAGTACATAAAAAAATCGAGGGAGGAGGACAAGCTACCTGATAGAAATAAGATCATATCTGTGATACTGATTCAATGACTATGAAAAATGATAGCACACAGGAACAAAGAATTTTGGACTTTAAAAGATTAAAATTGAATTAGATACAAAATTCAAAGTATAAGTCTAAGAAGTCTGAGCAATATAACAAGAAAAATGATAGTTAAACTGGCTACTACTAAGGTAACACAAAGAAAGTAGATCTAGAGGTTGTTAAACCACTACATGATGCGTCAGTAGATTCAGCATAATAGATGATTAGAGTGCATTAGTGATTTCAATTCAAACTAAGTTGTTTAACTAGCTGTTGGTGCCCATCTTATCACTGGTTAACACAATCAATTATTTCCAATAAGGGGTGACGAGAAAATAAACGCCACAATTATGTGCGGTTGACCACAAAAAGAGCAAAGCACGGAAAAAATGAAAAATAAACGCAATCAAGCTAATAACGAATGTTGTTAGTGCGTTATGTGCAAAAAGAAAAATATATGCTCTAACAATAAGATAGGTTGTGTGCCTCTCTGTTGTGCGGTAGCATTGACCTGAGGATAAGCATAACCTAGATTTTCTAGAATTCATTGATGTTTGCCGCCTCTCTACTGTGCGGTGGCACTGACCTGAGGCTTGGCTTCTCTTTGAAAGCTCTGAGAATAGTTTCTTCTTGTCACAATACCCGTAGACCGCTCGAAAAATCTCCTGAGGAATGTTGATTACCATATAAGCCTGGGATCCACAAATGCTGGTTGAAATAATTAACCCTAATGTATCACCAATCTGTGTCAAAAATCTATGTATGGATTTAAGTGGACAAGTATACTGACAATCATCGTTGCAGCAATTCTTGAAAGTCCAAATCAGTGTGTGCACCTTATAGTACTAGTATGATTTCCTAAACTTGCTAATGACTCTCGATGAAAACAAGAATCTAGCATCAAAAGATTTTCCGCATGGGTAAATTCATGTGATTGGTTCATTCTGGCCCAGACTCAGTTGTTCGGGCACCTGGCCCAGGAGGATTACGTGGCACCCGCTAGGAGGAAGTGGCTCCACGAGGACAGTGATTCGGATGTCGAGCAGATTGTGCTCCCGGATGATGACTCTGATGATGATGAGAGTGGTGATGGTGGAGATGCAGGGCCCACTCAATCGAGGGCTCCCACTGCTGATATAGCATCTCCAGCATCCGCCCAAGGTGGAGCAGAGGCAGCTGGTTTCCATCAGGACTTTCGTCATTATGAGAAGGAGGAGACAGACAAGGAACCTTTGACTCGTACTGTGGGGAGCAGGGTGGTTGCCACCGAATGAGGTATTCGGGAGGTTGGAGGACGCCCTAGCGAGTCTGGGGAGACTGCTGCAGATCCCAGTTATACACGTGATCAGCCCAGCAGCATCCTAAGGGGAGCATCCTCCTCAAAGGGCACAAGGAGAAAAAGGATGGCTCAGCCCCATGGGATGAAGACTAAGAGGAGGAGGATTACACTCATAACTACCACCACTACAGCCACCACTACCTCTACCACACCTACCACTACAACCACTCCACCCACCACCACTACCACTATTCCACCCACCACCACTACTACCACTCCACCCATCATGACTACCACACCTCCACTTGTCACCACTATAGCCACTCCCTCACCATCCACACATATCCCACCACCCATCTTCTCTACATCCACTACCACCACCACCACTCACGGAGTCGGGACCTCATCATAGGTCCTACTTACTTTTGGATCCTCTTTCCCATTAGTTAGGTTGGAGGAGCAGCTGGCTAACCTAAACCGGTTAGTACTAAAGCTGTTGGCGACAGATGAGCAGAGAGCCACTCAACTTAATCAACTGATGGAGCTCAATGTCTCCCAAGCCCAGAGGATTGAGGCTCAGAGCCAAGAGATAGTGGGGTTGCATGAGATGCAGGCCTCATCTGTATAGAGGATTGAGGCTCAAAGTCAAGAGATCACAGAGCTACGTGACCTGCAAACATCCTCTGTATAGAGGATACATGATTTGGAGGTAAAGAACAAGAAGCTTATGCTGAGGCTCAAGGGATCCAATGATGAGCCTCTAAAGATTAGAGAAGGGGATGACGATGGTGATGATGATGATGATGATGAGGATGATACTGATGATGATGGAGGAGATGATGATGTGGGAGAGGATAAGGGCAGAGATGATGATGAGGGTGATGATGCTGCTGCATCAGCTGCCACTCAATCAAGAGAGAGACGATCCAAGAAAACTCAGGATCAGGGTGCTTCGTCCTCGGCCCCACCAGCTGAAGAACACATGATTCAAGATCAAAGTAATGATTAGATGTTTATGTATTTTGAACTTTTATGTAATTGAATCATGTATTAAAACTTATGTAATGAATGTTTATGTATATATTTGATTATTTAACTATCTTGATTATCTACTAATGAATGATGTGTTACATATTTTAAATCAAGCAGATTCACAATATCAACGAGATGAATATGATGTTGCTCCCCTGCAGCAGATCAAGTCTCAATTCACTATGATACTTGATCTACAAGTGATTGTCAGGAGGTCAGTAAGCTATACTCCTAAAGAAGGAGAAATCATTCACGACCTCACTGATGAGCAATTGGCAGAGATGTTCTGGTTAAATCCGGATGAACTGGTTAAAGATGCCCCTACCATCGATGTTGCTAGTGATGACGAGCTCAACGATGTGGATGAGATAGAGATTGAAGACATCACAGCACAGCACTATCCAGAATATACTGATCGAAAGGGAAATGTGGTTCCTGATTTTGGAGATACTCCTAACAGTGATATGTATGCTAAATTGGATACGATGGAGAGGGAGGCCGAGAAATCAGAAAGCCAAGCCCAAGCCTCGGACACCGATGTTGAGATCAAAAAGGCTGAATGGGCGGCTTGTTTTGCAGAGATCCGTGCCCAACGCACAGCGCCAAAGCCGAGTGCCTACGCCATGCTCTACAAAGAGGGAGAAGGAAATCGAGTACTTCAGATTCCCACATGATCTGAAGACTCTTCCTGGTTTTGAGCTCAACCAACTGGCACGCCTGAACCTGTTGTATGCTGACCCCAGGAAGATGTCAGGTTGGTTTGAAGCTGCGTTGAAGAAAGAATAATACACTCGATGGGTGAACTTCAAGCCTCAACAACCTACGAGGTATATTCGAAGGTCGAAGGTGGACCCAAGGACTGGGAAACCCAAAGTGGTGCTGAAGTGGAGTCCTCCGCGCACTATGTCAAAGATCCCCATGAGGGAAATGCCACAGGACTTCACTCCCCACTTAAAGTGGTGGTATAATGATTGGAGAACAGGAGAAACAGTTATAGTATTGCAGAAAGAGCGCCAAATGGAGACCATCCAGGTATTTGACCCAATGTGGCTAACCAACCTGTCAGTGAGTGATGTTTATACTTTATACAGGTGGCCATTATTCTATGATCCGCAGGATATTGTACAGTCCCTCCGGTTTCAGAACGTGATAAGACTCTGCTTTGCATTCGAGATACATGCTGGAGTCACAGTTGAGGAGAGGCATAAGAAGTTTGACGAGCTAATGAAGGATGCCAGACAATGAAGGAAACTTGGTCCAAGGGGAAGTTTGTTGATACATTGTACCTATTTTATGATCTTAATGTAATATGTCTGTCATGTCCTAAATGTAAATAAAATGTATGAGTTGAATGAAACAGATTATATGATTGATGATCTTAATGTTAAATGTTTTAGTGAATGTTTCAATGTTTATTATTTATTAACGCATATTGAACTAGCTATATAGGTTTGTGATTGTTTGAATAGATCTTAGTCAAGTAATAATTAAGAAACATATTCAAACTTTATCGTATGAAGTTTTCATGCGAATAGACCATGCTAATAGACCATACGCATGAATACTTCATGCTAATGGACAATTCGCACAACTAAACCAGGAGACTGGATCAGTTGCACGACTGAGACATACGGATGACTCAGTCGCACGACTGAACCTTCAGTCGTGTGATTGACTCAGTCGCATGCTTTAGTCGCACGACCGAACCATGCTAATGGTCCAGTCGTACGATTGACTAATCCTAACCTATAAATACCACTTAATTCGTGGAAAAACATAACACTTTCAATATTTCGACTCCTACTCGTACCCTAGCCGTCCAGAGACCTTAGAGACCATGTTCCAAGTTCATAGATCGCACTAAATCGTATTGCAATCGTTCTTGACGTTTAGATCCATTCTAAGATTGATTCTAGGTGCATTCTCACTGACTGGATCGTCAATCAAATAGGATTCCGTACTATTTGAGTTGGTATACACGTAAATCAGTTAGTACTCAATACTACGCGGTCCATAACAACTAATAAAGTTTACAATTTAAAACTTAAATATACACTTTAAACTGATCATGAAAAATACATTTGGACCTATACTAAATTTAGTATTTATTATTTGAAATCCATAGGATTAAACCAAGAATAAACTTTATTAAAAGGTTTTATTAAAAAGTTATTTAAATTTAATAAAAAAAATTCAGAAATGCATTTGGTGGCCACAAAAATATTTAGTTTATAAGTACACTTTTATATTTATTAAAAAAAATTCATAATTAATTTGAGGCTAAAAGCTTTAAAAAAATACATAAAGGTCCCTGGGTTCGAACCCAGGACCTCATGTTTAGAGTACATGCACCTTAACCATTAAACCAAAGGCCGCAACCACAATTTATGTTGGTTTCAAAACCTTAAAAACACAAGTTTCAATAGATCTCCAATTTTCCAAGAACCCTAATCCCAATTCGATCCAAATTGAAAGCTAAAACGTGGATGATTACAGCAATAGACATGGGGCTTTTGTTCCCTATGTCAAATCGAGTGTGTAGACGTATTAATCTTACCCATTTTGAATTGTAATAAGATTAAGGACAAACGAGAACAAGCCGAGACTAATGTACGTTTAATTGATGAGGAAATGTTGATGATAATCGAATTAACTTTGTGTGAAGCTTCCAAGAGTAATTTCGAATCAAAGCCCAAACTAATATCAGGTTTTGAAGCCCTAATGATGGTGTTCGAATGGTTGCAGGCCGCGATGAAAGTATGTGATCGAAGGAGATGTTTGTGTTTGTTTCAGGTGAAATTGTAAGTTGTGAACATTTAGGAACACTTAGATGATTGTTTAGGTTAGTTTAATTAGATTATTATTAGGATTTTAGGGTCGAACGGTTATGGAGTTCAAAGCTACGGTTACCCTCTCGATTGGGCTTTGTTACCGGCGTTTAAATGTGATTAATTGATGTGTTCAAGTTTGAAACGTGTGCTAGGAAGGATGGGGGGCGATTTGGGATCACGAATCGATCCAAAATCGGTTGTTTTGGAGTCGTTGGAGTGTTGGCTGACGGTGGTCGGAGTAACCCACCGGAATTATAGGTGATACGGGGAAATTGTTTGGGTTTTTAATTAATTATACAATTGGCCCCTGTAGATTGATTTTTTATCATTTTATGCTAAAAACTCTAATTTAAAGTTTTGAAATTAACAAAATACCCACTAGACTTAATTTTAACATTAATACTTGATTTGTTAACTTTTTTATAGCCTATTATTGATATAATTATTGTTATTTTTATTTTATTATTGTTACTATTATTATAGTTGTTATTGTAATTATTAATGTTTTTATAAATATTATCTCATAGCTTTGACCCATAAAGGAACAACGTGTAAATGGGAAGAGCGTCAAGAAGCTACTTTTCAATTTTGAAACGAAAACTTTGTAGCACGCCGATATTAGCAATACTAAAGGGAGTGATGACTTTGTAGTTTACTGTGATGCTTCTATCTAAGGATTTGGTTATGTTCTGATGCAATGTGACAAAGTGGTAACTTATGCCTCAAGACAACTGAAAGTGCATGAAAATAACTACCCTACTCACGATTTGGAAGTAGGTACAGTAGTCTTTGCTTTGAAGATTTGGAGACATTACTTGTCCGGTACCAAATGCACTATTTACACCGATCACAAGAGTTTTCAACAAATCCTTGAGCAAAAGGGATCTGAACATGAGGTAGCGATGCTTGGTGGAAATTTTGAATGATTATGATTGTGCAATCAAATATCACCAAGGAAAGGTGAATGTAGTCGATGATGCTTTGAGTAGAAAGGAAATCGCTAAACCCCAACGAGTGCGAGCTTTGCAACTTACAATTAGCACTCAATTTCCTGAACAAATAAAAAAGCTCAGATGGAAGCCTTGAAAGTGGGAAATGTTGAATCTGAATCTTTCCATGGGATGGACAAACCCAGTTTGAAGTGAAAGCCGATGGAATGCGTTACTTCATAAATAGACTTTAAGTACCTTTGTATGAAAACTTAAGAGACTTGGTTATAAGTGAAGCACATAAGTCTAAGTATTTTATACACAGGGTTATGACAAGATGTATCGTGATCTAAAGACATACTATTGGTGGCCTAATATGAAGGCATACATAGCTACATACGTGAGAAAGTGTTTGAACTTTGAACTACTCTAAGGTTAAAGTTAAATATTAGAAGCCATCTGGGTTACTGCAACAACCTGAGATTCTTTTGTGGAAGTTAGACAAATTTCTATAGACTTCATTACTAAGTTACCCAGGACTCCTAGTGGGTGTGACACGATATGGGTGATCATAGACCAACTGACTAAGTCTGTAAGGAAACATATAAAATGGAAAAGTTAACCCAAATTTATTTTTAGGAGGTAGTTTCGAGACATGGTGTACCGATCTTGATTATTTTGTTTCGTGCTCGTTTTACATCCTATTTCTGGCAATCGTTATAGAAATATTTGGGTACGTGCCTGGATATGGGCACTGCCTATCATTCGTAGACCGATGGGCAACGAATGTACTATTCAAACACTGGAGGACATGTTGCGTGCTTGTGTGATTGATTTTGGGAATAATTGGGAAGTTCATCTACTAGTGGTGGATTTTCCTTACAACAATAGTTATCACACTAGCATTAAGGCAACACCATTGGAGACATTATATGAGTGAAAGTGTAGATGACCAATTTGTTGTGCAGAAGTTGGTGATAGTTAGCTGACTATCCCCGAATTGGTGCATGAAACTATCAAAAAGATTGTGTAGATATGAAATCGTATGGATGCAGCACAAGATTGATGAAAGAGCTATGCAGACAAGCAACAAAAACCTTTGGAGTTTCAGGTCAACGACAAAGTTTTACGAAAGTCTGTGGAAAGGTGTGATTTTATTAGGCGAAAGGGGTAAGCTTAATCCAAGATATGTAGGGGCGATTTGAGATTCTAGAAAGAATAGGTCTAGTGACATATCGATTAGACCTGCCTGATTTGTTGATTGGAGTTCACAATGTATTTCATGTTTCTAATATGAAAAAAAATGTTTATTTGACGAGACTTTGGTCGTACCACTTAAGGAGGTGTAAGTGGATGAGCAATTATGCTTTATTGAAGAGTCGATTGAGGTAATGGATCGTAAAGTCAAGACCCTTAAGCAAAGCAAGATACTCATAGTCAAAGTTCGTTGGAACTCAAGGCTAGGACATGAATTTACATAGGAATGTGAGGATCAAATAAAGCTTAAGTATCCTCATTTGTTCAATACAACAAAGACAACCGAGTAAGGTATTGATTAAATTTCGGGACGATATTTCTTTCAATATGGGGATGATGTGACAACGCATTCGATTTGATTGTGCCAATGCAGTAAATCAGTGATGTAACACAACCATGTAATGCAATTTTAGGTACAAAAATTCTTTCAACATGGGGATAATGTGATATCCGGTAATTTTCCGTTACCAAACTCTGTTAGTTCTGTTAGGTCTTGCATACACATGTCGTGAGCACACACTAGTTGTTGTTGAATATTGGTGACCTAATAACACTTATCTATGATAAATAGATAATAATTTAATTAATAATGCTGATTATTAATTCGTGGTTATAGTTAAAGTTGTTGAAAAGTGCTAAAAAGGTTAATTTTTATAAAATGTTATTAAAGAAGGATTAAAGGGTAATATTTAAATAAGTAAAGTTTAACAAAAACCCAACCCTAGCTCCCATATCCCACTTTGTGGCCGAACACCCTCAAGAACCCCCTCCTTTTGCGATTTGAGCCAAGAACAAGCAATTCATTCGATTTTAAGTAACTTTGATCATTCCATCATTGTAGCAAGCATCATGATATATTATACAATTTAAGGTGAGTTTTAACAAGTTTTATAGTTTCTGAATCAAGAAGAACCCTAGTTCAACTAATGAGATTAAAGTCAAAATTGATGTTGTTTGATGCTAATATGATGTTAGTTGTATTGCATTGATGTTAGTTTACGTGGATTATGCAAGAAATTCATGGAATTGATGTGTTGTTCGTACTTTTATATAAGTAGAAACTTTTATGTATGAGATTTTGGAATAATGATAAATTGATGATGATTCTTATGTTTAAATGATTGTTATAAACTTGATTAGGTATAAAGTTGATGAATTTATGAAGAAATTGGATGATAGATTGTTTTTTGAGTGTTACTTTCCCGAAAGGGAAACTTTAATGATGTGAATCGTTGGATATTAGGATTTGGACGTGTCTATGATGTTAAGATCATGCTAGAATGCTTGTTCTTGATGTTTAATACGATAAAATGCGTTAATTGAGTTGTATGAATGCTTGATGCATTATTTGAGAAATTTAGGTTCTTATGGAATATTGCAAGACGTTAGGTATGTTAGGAGATTATGAAACTATGTTTGGGGTTGTGATAGAACATTGTTGTGTATGATTTATTAGTTGTAGTGTGGTTATAATTGTGTTAAGCATGTTAATTTCTTGAGATTCACACGAATTGTTTGATAAGCTACGATAGTATGATGATCTTGATAGAACTTAAGATTTATGATATGGCATACGTGAATTACTTATATGATAACCATGTGTAATGAGTTGCTATAATTGATCAAACAAGATTTCAATTAACATGTCACCAACAAGTCAAACGGGTTAACTAGGTCAAATTAGTCTTGTTTCCAAAAATCTTGGGTCAACGTGTTTATTGAGTATTTAGGGTTGTTAAACTTTCTGTGTACACATACTTATGTACTTTCATGTTCTAGGTAATCTTTGACGGGTTGTCTTTCCACTCACCGTTAGCTCATTGTTATTGTTTGTTTGTGTACCATGTGAGTTCAATGCCCCTCTTTTACTTACTCTTTTTTTAGGGGAGAAAACATACTTTATTTAAAACACATGTGTTTAGTATGACATAGTATGAATACCATAGAAAGACCTTACACTTTCGGATCTTTAATTAAGGAATCTAGCAAGAAATCTTGGGTAGTACTACTGGGTCTAACAAGCCTCACTCGTACGATTGGAGGTCAAGGGGGTGCAATATTCTCCTAAACCACTATTAGCGTCACAACTTGGTATGTCCTGGAGGAAAGCAAACATACAAACATAGTCAGCTTCGACCGCAAAATCACTATTGTTTATTACAAATAAAATTAGACTAGCTATCTATTTCGATGCACTTGTTTATATTTTACTAATGTTATTGTTTATGATGAATACAAACTCTTGAACTCACCAACTGTCGTGTTGACACTTTTAGTATGCCTTTCTCAAGTCGTTACTAGTAGCTGCCCATAGGAGCATGCATGTATCAAGCATGCTTTGTTCAGACACTCTTCACTTTAGACTTATTACTTACTCATATACATTGGTTTAGGCGTGCATTTTACGAAGTTTATATATAGTACTTTGGATTTGAAATATTTACAAAATGCTTTCGTAAATGTTTTAAAGTTTTAAACTCTAAATTGTTTCAAATGTTGCATATAATATCGTTCTGAGTAACTAATGACTTGGATCCTAGTTTGTTCACTCAACTCACAATAAAACCCTGCACGTGAATTTCGAAGGTGTGACAACTACCCGTGTATCACATGGGTTTATAGGCTAGTTACCCTATACACATCTTCTTCCAAAAAGCCTACACTAGAATTGAAGATGACACATGTCTTCTTCCAACCAATTTAAGCAAAGAAAAACATCCCTCAGTTTTGTGTGTAACCGATTCCTTTGGTGATACATTGAAGCAATAATCTATGATTTTTTGGAATATCAAATAGATTTCAAAATCCTTTTTTCATCCTCTAGTTTGTATCTTTTCTTTGGGTTTTCATTTATATATAGCATCGGTGTTTAGTTTATCGACGTAGAACCCTAATTTGAGTTTGGCCAATCGATCTTGTGCGAAAGATAGAATGAATTTGAGTGTTTCTTTTCCGAACAAGAACCTGCAGGGTGATGATGGTCTAAATAACTCTACTTGGCACCGTCAGTTTAGATCAATGTGGAGTTGAATTGTCTTCGGTGGTGTTGAAGAATCGGTAGGGTTTTTTCCAGTTTTTGTGATGACAATTTTTTCAGCATCTCCGTTGTGGTCATCAGTCCCTACAGATTTTAGTAATGCTTTTTCTGATTGGGATTTGTCTAAGGTGGTGAAGAAGATGGTGAGTTCTCCTAATGATTCAGGCGCTTAGGCTAGGGCGATGATTCTTATAACAACGGTGGTACTAATGCGTTTAAGAAACCTGTGTGGAATAGGCCTTCAAATGGAGTTGTGAATGCTTATAATCTAGTCATGAGTTTTTATTTCAATTTGTTTATGTTATTATTGTTCTTTTGATGAGGGCTAATGCAATGTTATATTAACCTTAGATTGGAAAATTTTGTTTGGTGAACAAATAATCGGGTATTTTGAGTATTCACAACAAATAATAATGTGAATCTTGACAATATTGATAATTGTTGATCTATGTATTTCTTTTTGTTCCAATTACTATGGTTTTGCAAATGGATCCTAGGAAACATGTCTCGACACACTGGTTGTCATTATTAATTGTAAGCTATGTTTGAACTATTGTGGTTTTGTCCAAATATTTGTAGATATTGGCCCTTTTTATTTAAAGTGATAATAGTCTATGTATTCATTTGTCATTGCCATTCTATCTGTTGCTCTTAAAATGACTGATCATCTTCATTTTGCTCTTAAAATGACTGAGCATCTTCATTTTGCTTAGAGGAACTCACCCCAAAGGGGTAGAGATTACTCAGTTCAAAAAAATCATACTATATTGCTTTACGGTTCACTTATCTTTAAATAAAGCTTGATTTTCGTTTCACTGGCAATTATCTAGGGTTGATCACCATCCGTTCTCAATTTATATCGTAATCACTTGCTTTCTTGTCTATTTGAGTAATTAATTTGATATTTGTTGTTTGAGAAATGTCATCATGATTGTTGGGTGCTATGTTCTTTATCCATAAACTCGGTTTCTACAAATCACGTACTATGAATATGTATATCTTACAATACTCATCCGTCTCTTGATACCCACTTATAAATTTAGCATGTTGTTAGTGTGTTACGTTTAGATTTTAGAAGAGATGAGTTGTGTGCTCATGTGCGTAAATACAGATGAATCAAGGAGGCTTCTAAAGTTTACATGGAGTTGATTTAGTTGGTTTCCCATCGAATTATTTAATCTTACACGGTTAAATGAAACATCTTGTTGATTCCGATGAGTGTGATTTTGTCCAAAAATAGTGAAATACATCTGTCATGCTTTCTACTGTGTCGTCATTTCCTATGCGTATAAGGTTAAATTCAATAGATAAGTTCAAGCTACTAAGAGTTTTTAGATCAAAATTGAATTGGGATAAGATACTTCATTGTTGTTAATGTAGTATGCATCCCCATTTTTCACTCGTGATGATAAGCTTATGTAAGAAGAAATTTAATTTTAAACTATTTGTTTATAAAATAATTGTGTCTTAAATAGATATATTGACTCTCAAAACTCATATCATTTTATTAAGTATCTTTGTAGCCAATTTCTTTATGATGATACACCAAAAATGGTGTCAGTTGTCCCTTCTTTGCAGTCATTTCTGGTGTGTAGCCACAATCACGTATTGGTTATGAGTTGCGCTTAGACGATTATGTTGCCTCTCATCCTAGACGGTTGATTAGTGATATAATGGTGTTTGGTGAAACTTTTAAGTTACGATCATAATGATTTATGATAATATTCATAATATAAACAACCTCAGTTTACTTTGTCATTAAGACACGCGTTTCACGTCAAAGGTACAAACACTAGTCCAAGCTTAATTTCAGGACATAAGCACCTAGTTGGAGGGGAAACATGACAACTTTAAATATTCGATACATACATTCAGGTACAAATCATGAGTGAGACTAGTTTAAAAAAGCTTTTACATGTTTGAAATATGCATTGTAGTGGACTAAAAGGGTGTCCGCGCAATGGTGGGACGACATATTACATTCGACACATGTTTTTTATTTTTTTTATTCTTGTAGTAATTTTACAAAAGTTTATTATATTTTTCCAAAGCTAAAATTTAAAACATAAAATAATTGGTTTGCATGATGACTTGTACATTTACACATTAACTTATTTTATCTCATAAAATACAGATCGGTTCAACAAAAAATTTACAACAAAACGTTTAGAAAATACACATGTTACAATTGTAGCCTCAAATTTTTTTAAACATGGTAGATTAAAAGATATAACTAAAATCTAAAAAAAAATTAAGGTTTTTTTATTGAAGGGTAAATAATGTAAAATTTTATATAAGTTATAGTAAATGTAACGTTATTATGTAACTATATTTTAAGGGGTAATTATATATAATACTAATTACCAAGTGGTGTGTGCATAGAGGGGTGATACATCATGCTTATCAAATGCTTTGTGCTTGAGATTGTTACACCAAGTGTTCAGTGGGTTGTAACTAAATTTGTTTTTTTAATCTTTAACTTTTTTTTATTTTAACCCAATATTTTTATATCTTTTACAATATAGCTCTAACAAAAAATTTAATTTCAACTTTGGTGTCGTTTGTAAATATTGTTAAAAATACTATTTTATCCTCAAAATTAGTTGTATCTTATACATTGAGTAAAGTAATTGGTTGTATCTTATACGTATATATACGTATATATGTATATATATATGTATATATATATAGATATATATATATACACGTATATTACTTATATATACATATATATATATATATACATACATATATACATATATACATACATACATACATACATACATACATACATACATACATACATACATACATACATACATACATACATACATACATACATACATACATACATATA